>WIXG01000096.1:0-229474 GCA_009869945.1 Mesaphorura yosii
TAGGCATGGGTGGATTTTGACATGGGTGGATTCTGTCATGGGTGGGTTTTGTCGTAGGTGGGTATTGACCGGTGGGTTTTGGTACGGGTGGGTTTTGTCGGGTGGATTTTGTCATGGAATCGTCAGGTTCAAATCTCCCACCAGCAAGCACGTCGTCGTACGGAAGCTCTCGTCTTGCAACGCCGTGAATACTAATTGGTATGGACAACGTGGGACCTCAAAATTGAGAAACGATATAAAAACTTGCACTCTGAAAACAGGTAGCATAGCATAGCAGTGCTCAATTTAAATACAATAGCGCGGTGCATTGTCTCTGTTATCCAGCACGTATGCACCGTGCATGCATGGAGTTGGTGTCGAATTTTGGTGAAAGCAGGTGCAAAACTCTCCCACAAACAAGCTACAAATGTCAAGCCTGATGTGACCTACCTGTGACGGCTCTCGGATGATGCCTTCGTTCGATCCCAAGTACACATACACTGCTCCAAGCCCGTCGTACGGCGCTCCAATGGCCAAATCGTCGAAACCGTCTTTGTTGAGATCACCGAGGGACGCGAGGGAAAGGCCAAATCTCGAGAATGCGGGGCCGACGAGCCGTACGAAGCTGTTTGAGTTCTGGAAGCCTTTGTGAGAAGTGTTTCCACTCTTGTGGTTGTCGTTTAGGTAAACGTAGGCTGCTCCCCCGTGGCCCTTGTCGTCTGCGTAGAATGGCGCACCGACAACCAAATCGGGTTTTCTAAATGACAACAGGGCAGATGAGTAAATGAGACCTAAATATATCATCTCGCTTTCACCGCAGCTATTTCTCAGTTTACCCTTTGCTTGCATTGTAAATGTAAACCGAGTACATAACGCATTCGCCCTCATTCATCATAATTACGAGTCGGGCTTCGTAGTGCATAATTTCCTCCCACAACTGAAAGGGTGCTGATATCTTGTAATTAGTAATGAATAGAGATCATGCATATGCATACGAATAATGGGGTATCAGATTCCGATCAAATCATTCACAATCCTTTTTAGCCAACCCCTTTCAATAATGAAGAGTGTTGGGCTCCGTTGCATGAAATATGAAACCACAAAATTCCATTAATCAAACGCGTCTTATCTTGTTACGGAATTCAATCTACGCTTCGTCTTGCTTGCGGAACCCATTCATTTGACAGCGTAAGCCCCGCGTTCGCGTACTCGTATTAATTCATTCAGGAACACATCGCCTTTGATACGGTATGCACACGGACACATTACTCAAATGAAGATATCAAAAATCAACAGAACAGGATTGATTCAAGCCAGAGAACGAAAGGATTTGGAAAATCACTGCGTGATTGAAGTTTCTTGTTACATCACACTCGCAAGAAAGAAGTGTGAACTTGAATCGAATCACGTCACAAAAGGTAAATAGAAATGTTTTTGAAATCTTGTTCGTTACACAAATCCATTTGACGTGGCGAGTTTGTGTGACAGTTTTGAGTCAGAAAACCAATCACATGTCCAAATGCAACACGGGCAAGGTTTATTCACATTTCCAACTGCGTGCACAATATTTGACATCTGCTCGTACTTGCATCTTGCCTGCACTCGATTGTTCGGCTTCCACCTAATAAATCTCTTATTGTATTGAGAAATAATAATCTCTTAATAACAATGCAAATATCCGCCGTACCGCTGCGCTGCCTGATGCCCGATGAGTCATGAATCAGGAATCATCTGCTCTGCTGCACCACCGCCTAATCCTGCATGTACGTGATCCAGATTTCGGATCACAGAGCCGGCAGCACACGAAACTTTCGTCTGTTGCTGCCACTGTTGTCCTGTCATTGTCCCGCAGCTCATTATCGCCGTCATGCATGTGCCCAATGACTCAGTTCGTAATTGTTGCATAAATGTGAATGTTTACACTTCGAAACAAGAACACGAGCGAGAGTAACGCACTAGCGGGACATGTATTATGAAATTGATCAATACTTCATCCGCATCTGCGGTAATTCTGGTAAGTGTAATCATGATCAATAAGAGCAGATGCTTCGAAGTGGAAATTAATATCCTCTTTTATGTTTTTAATTTTGTGACATGATTTCACACTTCAAATCTTCTCGCTATTTATAGAACTACATCTCTTCAAGGCAGCACTTCACGTCCACGAGCCAAGTCGCCACGTGTCGTTCAAAGGGCAGGTGATTGAAATGAAATTAAAAGCTTTCGTCGATAAGAAATGGTCAAGCCAGGACACTTTCTCTGGGCGAGATTAGATAAGGCTCGTAAAACATGCCACATGGATTTAGAATCCATCCGGCTTGCCGCGTCCATTAAATTTACTGGACCCACCCACACCGCACACCACACTCGCAATGCATGGTTGAATGCACAGCTGCAGCTCATCAACGGGGAGATGCATGGAGGATGCATCGCATGCGATATGCACAGAGAATGGATACTTAATTAATTCCAGCAAAGAGTAAAGAACTGGTCGCACTGCAGCAGTGTGAGGTTTGATTGATTACAGACGAGAGTCCGTTTGGACAATCTCGCTTTCAATCGCGCACATTCCATTCTGTACTGCTCACACATTATCATTTAACGGACCATTACTCATTTCTCTCAATCGAAGCCTGTATTTTGCATTTCTCTTGCAGTCGCTTGCTCTTCTGAAAAACAAGAGTCTACAAAAACGACGGCTGCCATAAATTCGTACTTCTACGAAGTTCACTGGGCTTTAGGCTTCGGTGTTCGACTGCTGTCTGCTGCTGCAGCTGGCCACAGGTCATTCATTAAATCCTTGCGAATAGATTTATATGGTAGTATATTGACAAGTAAGTAGTTGTTGTTATTGCGTGCTTAATGGCAATAATAACAATAATAAAGCGCATTTGCATAAAAGTACTTGAAAAATTAAATCAAGACACATTGATGGACACCCACGCCTAAATGCCTGCGTGTGTGCATTTGCACAAGGCCACGGATGTGTACTGCGTACCTCTGCCTTTTAGCGTGGTCGTAGCCCTGACAATGACTTTGGAGCTCTGATAACCTCCGATCAGTGCTGCTGAGTGGTGCTAGAAAAAGGTCGTTGGCTGCAGCTGCAGCAGCAGAGGCAATGATGCAATAGGCAAAGGTAACTTCCTCGCGAAAGGAATTTGCACCCTGCGTTCATGGCGCATGGATCATCATCATCATAATTCTCAGCCACGTTAAAAATAATTTATTACGCGTTTCCAACAGAAAACACCCAAAGTCTTTTGTGAAACGTAGACACAAGACAATCGTAATAATACACGCCAGGGCGACTACGAAGAAAACGCTCAGAAACTGATAAAAATCTCAAAGAACAAGAAGAGAAAAGAATTGAAGAATTGTCTTTCAAAAATTATGATGCAAACGAAAGATTACCATGCAGAGTTCCAGCAGGCAGGCAACAAAAGCCAAGAGCCAGCCAACCCTTTTACAAAGTACAAGCCATTACGTATTCTAATTTTTATTTTATTATTTTCAACATTGGTGGTCACTCGAATCATTAAATCATCATCTTTTTGTGTCTCGAGCCCTTTGAGCACGCATAATGGCTATCCTACTGATTTTTTCCCATCAGGACGCAAAGAGATAACAAAATTGTCCGTAACTCTCGGAATCCGACCATTAAAAGTATCATTCCAGCCTCGTGGAATTTGGACCAGGAAAATCACGTCGAAACTGTAAACCAACAACCATCAACCATTGTGCGTTATCGTCAGTCAGAATCGGAGCAGTCATTTCTCGTTTGCCACATGCAAAGTCGATGAATACATTAAGCATAATGCTCATGCAACACGTCCCTTTAATCTACGTTCCATCTGTCCCTCAAATGCATCATATTTTCTGTCCAAGAGTGTTTACGTCCTCCCATTTGAATGATTTAGGAATGTCATTTCGTCGTGTGAGTTTATAACGACGACCCAAAGAATTTGAAACAAGAGATGGAGTAGTCAACTGTCACATTTATGAATGACTCAGCATTTTCGGAATTGAATTAAGAACGAATGAAATGGAACCGTCGATTTTTAATTCTTGCACTCGGTGAAATTCCGTTGCATGTCAGTAAAGTCAAAAGCTGTATTGCATCGCGCTACGCGGCGTGAGAAAAATTTGCTGGTGCATGTTTTAATTCCTGGAAATTAATGCTGTAGTATTTACCCTCCAATTATCAGAGCTCCTTGCATAATGAATGCATGCTGAATTAATTGGGGGTTCTGGACTACGTAAATTTGAATTAAAACATCAAGACTTGACAAAATGCATTCCTGCGGTTGTAAATGCGTTAAATCCTTTATTTTTCATGTAAATCACAAGCATGACGGGTTGCAAACAATATGGGATATGCACAATGCGCAGTAATCACTGAAATTTATTCAGAAGCATGCGCGACTGTCAGTTTTGTGCAGTAAAAGTCTTGCGTCCTCACAAATGCAATTCTTTGGACAAGCAGTAGCACAGTAGTTTATGGCTACTGCAACTGCAAATTACAACGCCTAGTCGAAGAAGAATTCAATCAAAGAACCATTCACAATTTAAGCGATTTACGAGTTTTTGCAAACTGCGTACGGTTGGTGTTTAGCGAGCACCATAAAACAAAAATTCATAAATCATAAACCATGTTAGTAAAATTTATGTACTTACTTGTCACCATTGATGTCAAGTGTTGCCAGCTCGTAGCCATACGAAAATGCAAATCCTTCACCGGTGAGGATCGCCTCGACGCTCAGTCTCTCACTGACGCTCTGCAAAATGCGAACACGCATATCTTAGCAAATGATCTCACGAAATCCGTTGTCAAATTGTCATTTAATCTGTCCCTAATGCAGATAGGCCATTGGAGGTGCTTTGCTTTTCCTCCACAAATTCCTGACGGGATAATAAATTGGGGACTGCGGCTTCGTGCGAGTTTAAGTGGTCGTGTGAGTAGCTGACACTTACGATTACGATAAGAGAATTTCACATCTGACAAGTGACATTAATGGTGAGAAAAGTATACGGAAAAGGTAGACAAAGACGCAGAGTCCCGGGTCGCCTTTGGCCGTGGCTCACTCCTATGGAAGAATTTGAAATGGAAAGAATGCACTCAACGCGCGTGGATGTGCCCTGACTAGGACAACAAATGGTGTTGTGCTGGTGGTGGTTTGTTTTCGAATTTGTAGACGTTTTATTGTATTGACAGCAGGACAGGGAGACAGAAATGGGAAGAGTCAAGATAAGCAGCCCGAATAAATCTTGGCTGCTGATGCTGATGCGGGTGCGTCAAATATTTCAGATCCTTCCGTGATTTCGTGCTGGTGGTTTCTCAAACGCCTGCGTTTTTTTGACGACGGCGAATGGAAGTGCGTATGTGTAAAGTGTAAAGATGACAAATGAGGTTTCCTTCTGAGCCTGCACCGTACTTGTTCTTCTGGGGTTATGAAATTCCAAAAATGTTTTCCCTTTAAAATGTACGCTATGGGACTCCACACGCACTTTATCTTCCGCGCCTTGTTTGTTTTCCCAATAAATTTATTCAGGAAAAAGGCCAAGCTCGTGTCGTCATTTGCTATGCATTAATTCGCAGTCGATGCATCGCCGTAGCCTGAACTGGCGAAAGGCCACGAAAGTGAAGAATTGCTTCGAGAGGAAACATCGCCACTCCTCGCCTGACCTCATGTAGCATCGCTAAATGTAAATCATTTCTCATACACGCAGTCATTAAGTTCAGCAGAGCGATTGCGCAAGATACGACAGGGAAGACGCTGTGCGTGGCAAGAAATAATTCGAACTATTATCGCCATTTATTATTTGTTTTCGCTTCAGTTCGTTTACCTTTGAGAAGAAGATGACTTGTCCGGATCCGTTTGCTGCTCTTGGCGCTCCAGAGACAAACACCATCTTTCCGTCTCCGAAAAAGTAGCCTCCAGTGACGCTCCATCCCAGATACGAGTACTTGTTCACCGGATTGTCCTCAAACAGTGGCGAATGGTACTGATTGCGGTCTTTTGTGAGGAAGTTGTCCGAGACAGAGATTCCGTGGATTGTGCCACGACATGTGTACGAGCCAGGTGCGCCCATGACGGCCGTGTAGTCCGACGACAGCCAGGCAGATGTGCCCGCCTGACAGTAGCCGTAGTCCTCGAGCCCCAGCTTCTGCTTCCCGCGACACGGTTCGAGTGTCTGGTCATACTCCAGCGACTGGGTAAGGAAATGGCAGAGACCGAGTGCCCAGCGAAAGTCACGGCCTTTGTGGATGTAGCGGTGAGCGCAGACCTGCAACAGCCCAGGGCTCAAGCCAAGTCGTAAAGCAAACCGAACTCATCTCAGGCCACACCGCAAAATTAAGTCGTCAAATCGTGGTGAGAAAACAAAAAGCAAATAAACATAAAATCTATCTCCTCTCGTGAGTGCAAGAACGTTTGGTTTTACCACTTTCGTGTCATTGCTATACTTTTAGTGCGTATGTCGCAACTCTTCAAAGGTCAAGCTCGCACGGAACAAAAACAGAGAGCACAAAATGCAGTTGAATCTCTGCAGCCAGTGACCACCACCCGTAAAAGCGTACGCACGGTGTGGCGTCGTGTGTCCGTATGCCGTTCATAAAATCAGCCCATGCTGAGTCCAATTCGTATTTCGCTTTTCTCTGCAGTGCGTTTATTGTATAATTAAATGTGGAAAGAAAAACAAAGGTTGTGCGGGAATAAAAATGTGCGTTAACCCTTAAATAATATTATTTTGAGGGCCGCTTGCGAGTGAGAAAGCAAGCGCATCACGCAACATTCCTCCCGCTAATGGAATCTGACACGCGGGGCTTTGCACAGCGCAGCGCAGTCAGGCAGACTCACAGATTTAAAATTCGGCCTGCTAATGATGATTAGACTGGAGACTTACCATCACTTTGCCACCTTGTCCTTGACTTTTCACGGTAACCCCGAGCCATTGTCCATCCTTCAGTTCGGCGGCCAGCGGACCAGAAAGATCGTTGGAATCACGAACTGCACGTCGTATGAAATCATAACAGAAAAAATGCACACAAAATATTAATTTCTCGCTCAGCGTCAAACACAAATCATATTGCAATGCATTCAAGGATCAAACAAAACAAGTCATTATCATCAACTGAAAGCATTCAAAGATCAGAGGAACACAAGAGGTACAAAATGCATGAATGGGAGCATGGCATCGTATTTACAAATTGTCAAATGCAAACGCAAACACCACAACACACACGCATACCACCTCTCTGGACCCGTCGGTCACAGCAGCGCAATGGCAATGGCACTGCTTTGTGCAAGAACAGGAATCGCATCCAAAACCAAGGAAGTAACTGCTAGAATTGAAATTCATCTTCCGAAACCGAGATTAAGAAAAGCGAAGGGATGAAAAGCAGTGACGGGTCAGCCACCAGCAAGACGCAATTGCAATTCATCATTCAATCGCACTGCTTTATGCGAGCAAAGAAAGTGAGTTTCTGAACTCAGGGTTTTGTATTTACGCACTTGCTTTGTGGTCCTTGCATCATTAAAGGAAGTAATAAACAATTATTGTAATGTGAATCACAGCTTCAACGGCGTCAAGTGTATAAACGCCAAGCTTCTTAACTCCAGCTTTTATAAATCTTGCCGCATCATCGGTAATGATGAAGCTACTGCTCAATTACTCTCCAACAGGATTCTCACAAAAATGTAACGTCACCTGAAATCCGTATCGAATCGGCAGATTAAAGTGTGTAAAAGAGTCCAATTTTTTGCTCTCGCTGCAAGCGACGACTATTTTAATTGCTTCTGATGGTCAAAATCAAGTGCTTACGATGGCGAGAAGTTCATTGAGAAATTTGCGTGCAAAGGAGCCGTGTTGATCTGTTCTGTTTCTCGTTACTCTCACAGCGCTGCATCATTCTGTTTATTATTACATCGTGTGAATTGAATGAAATGTACGTGCAATTTTTATTTGTACGAGAAGATTGCACTGCAAATTGCATGCTTACACTTGAAACACCAATTCGGCTTGTCTGTCTGCTTTTCTTCTGTGCAATTCGAATTCTTTCAGCCTGTAATCCTCTAATATTATTATGCAACTCGTTTCCTGTTTTTTGTGGCTCTGTCCGCACTCACCCGTTCCTTATATGTAACACAATTACATTGGGCGTTGATTTCTATTCAAATGAGCGTCCAGGGTGAGTATTATGTGCTCTTAGAAATTGCAATGAGGTAGACACAGAAAAGATGCATCGTGTCGATCATTTTATATTGGAAAAGTGCATTCTGCATCAGAAGACGAGTTCGATCCAATTCTGGAGCCCGTGCATCGAATCTCCATAAAAATGTCAACAACCCCTCAAGCAAAGCCAGAACAGTACAGATTTGGAAGCACCTCCATTTAAATGGCGATGCGATCGAACGAGAGCTCATCAATGGACCAATATATTGCTACGATGCTTGTAATGATGTGTCGTTAACAGGGAACGAGCGCGAATTACATTGACTGACAGTAATAACAATGACCGTAATGAACAGGTAATACGAGACATTTTAGCAGTGTCATAATGCAATTGTTGTTCACGGAATGGCGACATGATACGCCTATCATTATTTCACCCGTTAGAGTCAGCCAGCGCGGCTGCCGAGTGACAAATCTCATTGTGTATTGTCTTCTTATTCGGACGGGTCGTGTTGCGGTGACGCACGTCACAACAATGACAATGGCTGTGACAGTAATTAATTAATCATGGGGAAAATGCTGTGACAGGGTACAGGGTTTTGCAAATCTAGCTTTTACCGTCTGCCTGGCGTTTGACGTCTCCATTTGTGCTCCTACCCTACCATCATCTCGCCTTTTTTGCGACGCTAAAAATAGGAGCACAAAAATTACAGCTCTTGTAGCAATAAAAACAACACGGGGACTCAACGTGAATTTTAAGTGCAGAAATATCCCGTACAAGGCAAGGCGAGAACCAACACTTTACGCTTGCTCGTTGGGTTGTGGCTGCGGCTGTAATCTTTACCGCCGAGGCGGCTGCGACTGTGCTGTTTGCGGTCACAAATTCGAGTCAAAGAGTTTGGTTCATTTTATGCGACTCTGATGTCGACACGCTTGTAAACTAGAAAATCTCAACAACATGCTCACGAGTAAACTTTAAGCGTCCGAATCCGGTGATAATAAATGCATGTACACATGCCGATGATAATATTGTGATGATGACTCTGTTAAGCTAACCTCAAGAAAGAAAAGTTCAAAGTCGTATTTGTTCAGGAGTCTCGCTTCGGCGAAACACTAAAGCTTGAGTGTGAGCAAAGGGTGAGAGAATGAAAGGGTCAAATTTGATGTGCTGCTGCAAGAATCTTGTGTCACTAATTTTGGGTCTCGAACATCCGTCAAGAACGCAGCAGCTTCAGCCAGCCAGAATGAGTAAAAGACGGAGAGTCTGTATTTACTAATAATATTGTGTGAATCGGATAAGAAGTACAAATAAATATGTAACAGTTCGACCAAAGTCTTCGAGCTGTGATAAACCATTTTCGTCTTTGGTGTTATAGAAATGCCGCCGCGTAGTTGCAGATTCGTCGAACCATGACAAGGCGGCCCATGGTGCAATGTTCTTATCAAATTACAAAATATGACTTCGTTTATGATTACAAGTAATTTCAAGTCTGTGAGTGCAGTAATCGGATTCAAGTAAGAAGTTGGTTATGGAATGATTTTCTCAGGTAAACTTTAATCATTGAATGGTGCCGGTGACGATTAACAGAGCAAACACGGGCTAGACTTACACGTGGAGCCAGGCTCCATTCATTTTGCGCCTCGTGCACGTGGAGAAAAACAACTAAGATGAGGAACGAAGCGGTGAGGATCAAGGACTGTGGCATAAAATAAGAACTCACGTCACGAGGCTTAATGTGGTCCGAGACCGAGACCATTTTGTAATATGAGCATGCAATGTGAACCCGTTGATTCATCGAAATTTCCATACCCATTCTAAGAACTCATGTTATGCGAATGTGAAACGGGCCAACGTGAAGAACGTGCACAGATGGCGATTGCCGTTGTTTTCGAGGCCTTTGACACTTGTCGGTGTCCTATTTTTCCGCAGAATGTTCTAGAACCTTTCAAAACGACTTCCGTTTTCTCAGCAAATAAATGAATCATTTTACTACTGTGCGTTGAACTAACCAGTTCGTCTCCTCCCTGACTCTGTGCAAATTACATTCGTACATCTTTCGTGTCGTCAAAATGCAACTTATCAATTCCATCAAGCGTATGGCAATTGCATGCTTCGTAAGTCTTTCCCATTTCTACTCTAAACTTATGAAAGTTAAGTACTTTAGGTAAATTATTTCACTATTGTCTTGTTTCGGTCATTTTTCCAGATTGTTGGCGTCATCAACGTGAACGTGAGCGTCTTTACTATCATGAGTAATTGGGCTCTTGCTTTTGGAGCCATCAACACTCATGACATCTCGATTACAAATGCAACTGTCGTGCTACATGCCACCGCCAACTCGACCACTCTGACCACTTCGATTAGCTTCCAGGATTCTAATGAAACCAAGCTGCTGGATAACTCTTCGCACGTCGACCCCGAACAACTTCCTGACATAAGTCTGTACTCGATTTTTGGGTCCCTCAAGACAACGGTCACTTTGTCCTCGATCCTATCTGCTATTGCTTCTGTGGTTCAGGTCGTGGCTGCACTCATCGTTATGGACTCAAAAAACAGCGTAAGCTTTAACTATTTCCAATATTCACCTGCAGCTTGCAATCAAATGCTGACATCTAAGCCATATCGTGTACTAGGAAATTCGCCACGCAACTTACATCTGGTACAAGATGAACTTTACTCTGATCATCATCACCCTGATTTGCATGCTGGTGCCTCTCCTCTACCAAGTCGAGGCCAAGACAGAGTACAAGTCTGACGACGTCCTGGACACCGCTGTTAACATTACCAACTCGACTACCCCGAAAACCTCCCGCCAGCCACAAATTAACTCTCAAATTGATGCGACGGAATTCATTTTCATGTTCTATGGAAGCCTTTTCCTCAATTTCACCACCCTGGTCTTCTCCTACGTTTTCTGCATGTCGATCATCCGTTTTGACCCAATTCATGGTTATCGTTTGTCCAGGCTGCTTGAATCAAATTAAGCTTTCGGGTTTCGGTTGTAGCGTATTGTCAAAGTCGGTTGTATTATTTGTGCGATTGAATATAGAGATTGTCAAAGGTTGAAGGAACGTGTTTACGTGCAATTCTTTTACTATCCTCGATTCTCAGACTGCAAACTACAGAAGCAATAAAACTTGGGGAACATAAAATCACAAACGAACTGTGAGAGGCTTGGCAGGGCTGCCCAAGTCATAATAGGTGCGTTTTTATTCTGTGAGGACTGAATTCTCATGTTTTATGTCTCTTTTATGCGCCTGTCTTGCTCGGCATAGCTTACCATGGTTGTCTCCATAACACAATAAAACCCAACCAGATTCGATACGGACTTAACAAACACGAAGCGGCTTTTCCATAATTTGCAATGTAATGCCAGCAGGCAAAAGTTCCTCTCAAGAAAAATAGTCAGTCACAGTCACATCGCAGACGTTAATTATCACCTGAATGTCATGAGTCATGACTCTTGAACCCACGAACAATTAAAATCTCAAAGTGTCATCGTATTTCGCATGTAAAACGGTGGGAATGGAATTCAGGCAGTTTGCCCACTCATCAGCGCTGACTGGACTTGATGAAATGTACGCACGTAATTTATATGCTAATTTTTAATTAAAACCCCAAGATTAACGATTCGCAATAATAGTCTCGCATCGCGCCACTCGGCTCTGCGGCAATGACATTCTTGTTCACAGGGACCATGACGACGATAATAAAAATATGCGAGAATAAATCTGGCGACCGACGACCGAGTAAGGAAAGCGACGTGAGTTCACCACGGTTTATGTACTCGACTGCTTGAATGTGGATCCCACCCTTTTAAATGACCTTTCACGGGATTGCAGATACAAAAAGAGATAAATTTTGTCCGGTGTGCAGCGATTTACGAATGTACATTAGCACGACGCTACGTGCAGTGGTCCCAATGCACGTGCAAATAAATCATCATCATGTCTACGACGTGGAAACGTTTTCAGAGTCTACGCTACTAATTTAAGAACTAAATACTGCTACATTGTACAGTGTAGTAGAGTCAAGTTTGAGATTTGATATGCCCAAGGTAATGGAGGTTGTAAATTAAAATTACGACACAGTTATCAAAAATCCGAATTTTTTTTCGCGCTCTCGTCATGCAGAATAGTTCATGCAAAACGAACTTAAACTCAAAATTCTTCCAACATTTCGCAAAATTCATTACGAAATGACTTCATGCAAAAAGTACGGCTGCAGTTCACTGCAAATGGAAATTGAAAAAAAGTCAGTGATCAAAATATTTCACGCATGCAAAAATTCAAAAACACACTCACAAAAACACAAGCTCAAAAATACGGGGAAAAGGTAAAGTGCGAAGTGTTGTAAAAGGCGTGCTTCGGCATGCAAAAATGGCAAAAGGGAACGAAATTCCGTGCGGGTTGCGAATGCTTGTGGAGTGTATGTACAAAGTGGGTGCGAAGCAGCATTCACAAAAAAAATGTTGAGGGAATAAAAATGGTTTACCGTTCCTAGCACGTAATTCGGGTTTTACGTAAACTTAACGAGCGATAATGGGGCAATTATGTATGTATCAACTTACACCGATCGTAAAAACCGTTGGCATCTAAAATGAGACAAAGAAAAGAGAAAGAATACAAAAATAGTAGAAAGATGATGTGGATTAGAGTTGAAAAATGTTAGTGTGGACTAATTAGATGACGAATAGGCTCCATGTGGAATTTTATCCAATTTGAAATATTAATTTGCATACAATTGGCAGTATTGTATTCTTTTTTACCTCGTTTCCCATCTGTGACAACTTGCTCACACTCATCCTCTTTGCCGGTCAAGGGACACTTGAAGAGAGCACCGGAGCGGTTTGTGAAAGGCTGTCGATTCTGGCCAAGCGGCGCACCAACGAGAATCCTGCAATCCAAAAAAATCGAATATAGTAGCGATCATGATCTTTCATTTCAACCAAACTACACTGTGTCAATAACCGTCTGATCTCTTCTGTAACACCAAGAGTAAGGTAATTAATCAATCAATTGTAGTTGATCACAGCGTAAATTTATAACAACGTGGTACCCATCGTCATCCTCAATCTGCAAAAATTTTACTCGCCGAATTCTGAATTTTATGTTGAAATCAAGAGTATGCACCATTGAATATAGTTTCTCTCTTCATCATCTTCATTACGCAAGTTTTTATTTCTTCGTGCTTAAATTACTTTATATATATGCTCCCCTTTCTGAGTTATTGCTCCTCCTCATCAGGATCAGGAAAAGTTGGAAAAGAAGTTTGTAAATCAAAGAATATTGCGACCGATCATGAAAGTAGGTAGTGGCAGTATTGTATAAGATGTAAGGTCTCGGCTGACTCCAACACGGTAATAAAATTATGAAATATATCTTTATTTATTTATTATTGCATTGTGTCGACAGACAGTCGTAAGAATGGCAACGAGTATTAACATCTTCATGCTTGCAATGCACTCATCCTGGGTTTCAGAGACAATAAAGATTTGATTAACGCATCGTAGTACATGTACAAGACATGAATCGGACAAAACAACCGAACGAATAATGCTGCTCGTAATTAAACAAAGAAAATATGTTTCTGTCAGAAGAAATCAGGATGAGTCGAATTCCTTGGCCTTGACTCGCATGTGGTGTGGTGAGACTGTAAGGACTCAAAACCTAGCATTTGGATGCACCGCGCCATGTAGACAATAACATAAATCTGCTGCTCATACTCTCGTCAATGTGCACATAAAAAGTGAAAACACCCATTTTAATTAACTGGACGAGAAACTCAATACAATTCCATGAAAATGAAAAGCGAGCTTTTCACTGCACAGCTCTTCGGCAATAATAACTCAAATTACACTGCACCAAGCCGTGCATAAATCTTGGTGTCCATTTAAAGCATTGTGCATCTTATAAATTATAATTATTAAGCCACAATGCAACAATAACTTAGGCGTTTCCTTGAAACGCTCAAACTGGGCCATATCAGTGCACGGAATGCGATGCGTTCGGGATTTAGTTTCATAAAATATGGACTCAATAACACGCAAATGCAATTTATGCATACGCTGCATTCTTGGCATTGGAGATAGCTTGGTCGTAAGTGCTAAAATGCCGAACCAATTCCCTGAAGATGATAATCACAGCCGGGCACTTGAATGATGATCGCGATGACGTTTCTAAGAGCTCAAAGATGGGCTTCTATTGAGAAATCAGGCAAGCTATCCCTCACCGCCATGCTCTACGTTGTGTTTGCACTTTGCTTGCTTGGTTCGGTCGTTAATTTATTCGAAACTGGTTCAAGAGCTCATACTCATCTCGAGAGTCTAGACGACAGATAACAATGCAAGCGTACCTCAGTTCGTACAATGCTCAAATAGGAATTAGGAGATTATGCATAAATCTCTGCCGGTTCTGGTTCTGGACCAGTTTGTCTTCCCACTCATAATTATTACATTGCATAAAGCAAAAGGGAAATGACAGGCAGAGATGAATATGCACGATCAGTTAGTGGACGTTGGAGGACGGAGCGCACGTCCTCTAATCCAAGTTCAATGACTCAATTCTACTACTGGTCTGTTCCAGTTAAATAAATCAAGAAATTATTAATCTATAAAATATTCAATCAGCTCTCCGTTTTCATCGACAAATTACATTTATCATTCCAGGGTTCCATTAGGCTCCAAACAGGTAGTGGTTTTACTTGGCTCGGTTGATATAAGATCGAGATTAAGGAGTCTTTCTACTTCGTGAACCTGGCTGGCCAGAGAGTGCATGCGAGATAATCTCATTGGACATTTATTAGGACCCCAGAGCGGAGGAAAGCTTAAGTAAGCGCATGCATGCATGCGTTCTGGACTCCTGAAGGTAATAACTTTCAAGATGCGTCAGGAGAACCAGTCTGGTTGCATCATGAATGCATTGCAGTATTGCATTCACGCATAATTGAACGTCTCGGCTTCACGTTGATTAATTATGCATGAATCGAGGGGTTAATCATACGGCCTGGAGTTCACACTAATAATTAATGACTGCAGCCTCAAATTGGTACTTGAAACGCTATTATTCTGCAACTATCAACCGAGTCTTTAACATTATGCAAGTCGGCTGATCTGGACAGACCGAAAGAATTCACGTACTCATCATTTCCTATTTAAGGACTACCATCGTTTTAAGTTTCGATCAAATCAGCAGAAACCGTAGAAGAAAAAATCCACATTTCAAATGCCGAAGCTGTCTCGTAGTGCTGACGATATGATGGAATGAAAAATGAAATCATGAAGTGATGCTACAGTTTGACTGCTCCTTCCCGAAACTGGATTTCGAGGTTGCAGCTTGATTTCAAACTTTTGAAATCAACTCTTCGGTCCGTCTAATAGAATACGAGATAAAAACTTGCCGAATGCGCCGCTGTCAGTGAGTGAGGGTCGACTTTAAAATGCAGCAGTACAATTTGGAACAACTTTTCAAGAAATGATGCCACCGTCATCCATCATCATTATATGACGATGACTACTGGAACTGGGACATGGGGACTGAGAAGCCAAAGCCAACTCATTTAATTTAATGCCCAAACTTTAAAGTCTCGCATCCAGATATTGATGCGTCCTGCCATTGTCATTGCCATCGGAATTCATGGCAATGGCCAAATGCAAGTTGGCCTACAATCTACACTCCCTTCGCCTCGTGGTGGCAAAGAGCTGAAATAAATGTTGGCAAGAAATGTGCGAGCGAAGGCAGGCTTTCACTCTATAAAAATATTCAAGTCTCTCTTCAAGTTTTTGCTGTTTGCTTATAAAAAGCTCAGTTTCATGGAAACTTTTCCGTGTTCATGCCTTCTTTATTTTTAGCACTTCCGATGTGATTGTGCTCTACAATTACATTACATTACAGAAGTTGGTTCATAAAAGCGAGCTGGCTCCTTATCAAATCGCGTCTGGAAACCGAGTGCAAGCTGCAGTCTCATTCGAAAGGTTCACACGCATTGGGATAACAATAATGAGAAGCTCAGAGATCCACTCGACGGACGAGCGCATCATCTGCATCTTGCTCCCAGTGCTATAGCCATCACGGTTTGAAGTGCGGGAAAGTTCCTTAATCTTATCTCGCCTCTCTTTCATAAAATGCATGAGAAAGCCTTCAAATTCATTTTTAAATAAACATTATTAAATTTTGAATTTATTTTATACACATCGAGCATTATTTGTGTCTTTCTTTATCTGCTGCGCCCGAAATGCAGCGAGTTGCGTTTGTTCTGACACCAATTACGCGTTCACAATGCAGCTCCAACCCGAAAGAGAGTTTTCTCATTTCTATCGCATTGCTTCTCCACCTTTATCCTCAAGGGCATGACGCGTACTGTACAGCGTTCGTTCTCTTGCCATTAAGGGCCACGCTACACTCGACTTGAGTCTACAGGAAAGGAACTGAACACTTGGCATGAAATTAAGGCATGGCCCAGCACCGACGAAGGAATCTCGAATCTCGGGTTTGAAATGTGAAGGTGGATTGGGTTGTGGATAGTTTCTCGTTCCGGGCCAGCCGAGTTGGATGGACGGATTCTTTCTTTCATAGTTACAATGAGCATTGCAGTGTAACGCGCATCGGTTTGGTTTGAAACGAAAAAAATACATTTTTAGTATTTGAGATGTTAGAAATCACTCAAGTTTCCGATACTATACATAAACGATGCTCGTTTCGAGAACGGTGGCTTTGTTAACTGCCTGCGCACTCGAATTCTTCCTTTCATTAGCACTCCACCTCACGCGTCTGCTCTGCTGGTCCTACTCGCAGCACAATGCGTAAGTGAGGAGAAAGCATTAATTCCCGTTGTTGGCTGGTGATAATAATAATGGATAACCAATAATAACTTATTCGCACACGCAGTTCAACGCCCTGTCCATTTCCGAAATGAGATGGTACGCAATAAATTTGCAATCGCATACACGGGAAATACGCGCGACCTCCCGAAGTACGGCATTTTGCAAGCACTTTCCGTCGGCACGATGGCACGCAGTGTGTGCGGTGGAGTTGCGTGTCGGTCTCGAAATGGGGTACTGTAAATAGTAAAATGAATGGCTAGGCGTAAATGTAAAATATATGTCAGTGAAGCACCAAACCGGTCACTGTCGAGATTCCATAAATTCTATTCCACTCTCTACGATGGGCTGGACTTACGAGCTGCGCTTCCGCTCAATGAGATTCATGATACTTCGCCGACTGTGCAGTGAGCAATGCGTCTTGGTGTGGTCCGACATTACATTTGCAAATGCAAAGATCCATGCAGATGAATATGCAATAAATCAATGCCGATTTGCAAAGGCACCACCGCACGCACATAAATTTTGATGCCGTCAAAATAAGAAATTCATCATGAAGAAGCATTCCACAGCTATACGCCAAGCGTCCAGGTCCTGAGCTCGGCACTTGAACTGGTTTCTCGTTCGCCTTTGAACTTCGTTTCGAGTAAAGACTTCAATTCCTCATTTACGAACTTAATGTTTCTATCTTTCTGTTCTTCTTTTAAGGGTTTATATTTATTTCCCCGTAAGTCGCGCACTTTGTTGGAGTTCTCTTTTATTTCTGGTTCTCGCAGCTAACCGTCGTTTACCTTTGCTCAATAGCATTGCTCTTCTGCCTCCAATGACGAAGGTACTCAAAGCACAATGCCGAGGAGCTAGGATGCGGACGTGGAGCCTCTCCGCTCAAACAACGAAACGTCGAACTGGAAATGTATTTCATGAACAATTAACCCGCACGCATCCGAAGAGAGCTGCTCTTTGGGCTGACTTGTTAAAAATCGGTACTTTTACAAGAGCCGAGCAAACATTGTACATTATTGTACAAGAGAAATCTTTCGGTTGAAAAATGTGTTAAATGTAAATACATTTTTTCAGTTCCAGTCCATCAACAACAATTTTTTCAGCCGTTTTTCATTTCTTCCTGTACTCGGTCAGGTTAGGCCGACCGAGGCCGTAACACAATGTAACACCTTCTTGCTGCCCGTTCCGTTTCCTAAACCCTCACCTTAAATTACAAGGTACGCACAGGAAAATGTGACCTGAATGCTACACGCTGGCTTAGGGATCACGAAACTTGACGGATGCCCTCAAGCTTCATTATTCAAACGGGTAAGTGACTGTTGCACCTCAAGAGCTAAACCAAAAAATATGAAGACTGGGTTCATCTTTCATCGTCTCACGTCAATTGCCCCATGCGCACTGCTCGCAGCCTCGCCATTAACCCAATTACTAATTAGTACGCATTCCTGCGTCCAAAATCCCAAATTATCTGTGATCTTGTCAGACAAACGTCCGAACGCAATGCACGCCAAATCAAAGGCATGCTATCATGTCCTCATGCTACGCTCCAACAAACTTCAAAAGAAGAACTTTTAGTAACTTCAGCATCCAGGAAGAGCAAACGTCAATTTTCTTTTCAATGTATCAGAATAAGAATCTTTAAGAATGGTAAAAAGTTGTAGACTCTCCAACTTCAAGGCAGCTCGATTCGCTACGTTGTTCTGCCTTGCTGACTTGTGGTGAAATGATGATCATGATCATGATGCCATGATGACGACGACGCCCAAACTCAAACGCTCGCACTTGACTGCGTGTTCGTTTTCGTTTTCGTATCTGCACACGCAGGAATTCTTCAAATCTCATGCAGCAAAACCACCCACCACATATTTGAATTTGAGCATTTCGGCTTCACCTTTTCACTCCTCTATTAATTCGATGTCCAAATAGTACGAGGAGCAGCTCAGCTTGAAGAATTTTTCAATTCAATTTCATTAAGGTTTTAGTTTTTATGGGAGTGGAGTGAGGACCGTGCCCACGAAGTGTGTAAGTGTGTGCTTTTTGCGTACTTTCCTCGTTAAGCTCGACATTATTGCTATTAGTGCCATTATTGTGTTTGTGCAATGCCGGTTCGCTTTTGTTACTGTTTCTATGCCACTGCCATGTCATGTGAAGTCAACAACGCCGCCACGTCGAAGGAAGAAGAAATCTCTCAGCGTCTGTCTATTGTTGGACTGCTCTTTGCTATGCCGTGTTCGTCATTTCGTTCTCTTGCTTGCTGTTTGTAACAACTTTGTAAATGGACAATTACTTCCGCCCCGAAAACCCATACACAATACTCAGCAGATCTACATCGCAGTCATGCATGATCTGATAACCGCGTACGCTACACGAACGTTAACAATGAGCAATAATGGAGTGATTCATCCTCTCCAGCGCGGCGCAGGGTTGCACTCATTCATCAAATTATACTCATCTCGAGTTGTGCTCGTGCTCATAGTCGTCATCATGCACATTGGAATTGAACTACTTGAAGACACTGCAGAAGTGGGGCCTGGGCAGGATAGCCTTGCCTTCCTTTCTCACTCGCAACTATTCTTCCCAAAATTCCAACTTTCCACTTGACTGGCTCACCCTTCATAATTTCTATTTCATTTCCTCCGTGCCTCGATTCTCCGTCCATATAATTTTGTTTTTTCAACCGAATTTAGAGGCTGAGTTCAATATCCGGAGCATGCAATCAGACTCGTGGACGCGTAATTGCAGCATCGTTCTGCACGCGCTCTTGAAATTGGCATCGCACAAATATTGGACACGCTGCCTGTGGTGAATGGTGCAATGAATCATTGTACCGAACTGGAGCGGCGGCAAGTGCATATAATTAAGTACAGACCAAAAGCTGAATCGGAGCTGGAATTAATCGAGCTTCAGAAGTCACGCATGTTAATGTCGCCAAGTAAATTAATGCCAATGCCTTCACTTGTCAATGAGTAAAGGCAGGCACGCATTTCTCGTCTTCGGACTGCCATTCAAATCGAAATCCAATTTTCACCCCAAAATTGGTGATTTATATCTTCTCTTTGCTCTTGATTAAACGAGATCGTTAAATTAGTTAAGTATAGCTTTCAGAATGCGAAATGGAGAGGACATTATGCAGGTCTCTGCCTCCCATGCATTATCCAGTTAATTCTCATTTTTATTTCGATGCGCTTTCCTCCTGTACTGGACAGGCCGAGAATGCACTCAACGTAGCAGTAGTGCAGTGCAATGATGGGCGCCTGAGTATGATTATCTACAAAACCTACGTCTGCGTCGGCTATAGCAAACAGAAAAATCCAATTTATTTCCTCACAAATTGAGTCTCACACTTGCACTGCCCTGTACTAAAAGCATGGATTACTTTATGGCTTCATGTGAATTGTGTACGGTGTCTAATGACAATTAACAAACTGAGACCAGACACGCCAACCAACACTTTGTAACAGCCGTGCCAACCAGGACTTTGATCGCAGATGCGGAGAGAGTGACGTGGAGTTTTCAGTATCCGATTCAACACTGGCATATAGCACAGTACGCAAATATTACACAGCGTATTATGTATTATGGATTTATTGCACACATGTTTGTAATAAATTACTCGTCGCGTTGGAATTCAGTTCCTTGTCCATTGTTCTCTACCGTTCCCAATTTAGCATCCTTTCTTTCGCGCGCTGACTACTAATTAAAGAGACGCGTGTTCGTATACGCATGTGCTGGCGAAGAAGAAGGACGTTGGCGAAATCAATTGCGATTGCAGGTCATCGATGGTCAACGTCAACAATAAACCATCAATCTTGACACGGCGCTTCCGTCTTGTCTCATCGCAGACCGACTGTGAGACTTGATATGTGTTCAGGAGCACGTGGCTGAATTTTGTGCGGGCTTGCACTTCGTGGCTCATTACGAAAGTGCAGTAAATGAAGTCAATGATGCTGAATGCTGACAGAGCAGAATTTGACTTGACCGAGGAAGAGGCGTTAAGTTAATTATTCTCGTGTTTGAAATCTATGAATAAATATTCGTGAAAAGCTAATTACAATGCAAATTGAAATGTTTTGACTTTTCCAATTCAAGACGAGTCAGAGGAAATGGACAAAGGTGTGCGTTTACACGCTTGGGATTGGGTCAGGCGCGCCAGGCAACAATCTGCATTGTCATGATCAATCTCTGTGCGTATGTGTTTTTCTAAATCATAGTCAAAAATAGAAATTAATAATCATCATCCTTCATCCTTCCTCCATTCCATCTCCATCCGCCGCACCGAGCGCTGCGCTGAACAGTCATTAAAACAAATACGCTTGGCTTGGAGTCCATTTTAGCACGTCACAAGGTTGGATTGAAAAGGAGTTGATGTTGACTGCCGACAAGGCAAGGAAAGGCGACATGGACTCGAAATCGATCAAGAAGTCGAACTCGAACGTGGCTCCAAGACTTCGGGCTGCGATGAGAAGAGATGCAAAGGAAGCAATCAAACAATTACCATCATCACGGCCAATGATCACAGGAATTCTCAGACAAAAAAGATGTGGAAGACTCTTTGTGGATGACCTCAGCCGTGTCGACTGATTTTTGCAATAAAAGAATGAAAATGTATACATACAGTTTATTTATCTGATTAGTGTGCCAAATTATCATTATCCTGTGAGATCAGACAAAAACTGCCAGGCTCAGAGTACAGAGCGAGATGGTGAGATCAGATTGTTTGAAATGTAATACTGAAGCATCAGAGATCATAAGTATGAATGATGTCATAATAATATGCTACCTGAAGCCAGATCAATATTACAATACAATGGCCTGCACGCTTATTAACTACAACCACTGCGTTAGCCCTTGCAATAGCAATTGGGGCTAATTTGCATAAGTAAATCTCGCAAATGAATCTGACCACTTTGCATTATCTTGACGTTAATGAGCGGGAGCTTGAGTTGAAGTTGGCCTTGCCTTATATGAAGAAGAAGTAGTCTATTATTGGAATGCGAGCGGATTTTTCCAAGGAGTGAGGAATTTCATAATCATAGCTTTGGGTTTGGCAAGGCTGCAGTTGCGAATTCGTGTTCGCATTTCGCAGCTCAACGGCGAGGATTATTTCGCGTTACATTAAACAGAAGCTTTCTTTATACTTCATGATGCTGAATTAAGTTCCAGTAGCCAGCCAGTCAGTCAGCTTATGTCCATGTCTATCGAACCATCAAATCTCTGCCTGGCATAGCCTACAATTATAAGCGCATGAAAAGATTCACGTTCTGTTCACTACACTGGTAGTTATTCATGTTGCATATTCTGGGCCTCTTGGTATCTCCTGCTTGATAACCAACGGGCTTTGAAGACTGGTTGCAATACAGTCGTGACATTTGTTTACAAGACACACTTGGCCTTAGCCGGTCGTCGGTCACGTCAATGAGTTTATTGCATGAAATATGAGTCCAGTACAGCATCTCGGCCGTGCAAGCGAAATATCCACCCTCGAAGTATTTGTTGGCACATTGGCAAATGCGACCGTCGACCGCCAGCCAGAGCGCTGCAGATTGCGTTGGCATCTGGCTGTTCATAAATCGTCGCATCCGAAATTACGCGTCGCTCTCGCTGCAATTCACAAGGCGAATGTTGAAATTCGCTTTCATTCGACTTCGTCGACGTAGCCTTTAGCAAGGATCTTTCTGACAAGTCGCCGCATCAAGTGAATGTGGTTTGAATTAATAATTCGCGTTTTTTCTAGATCTCTATACCAATGTCACGTCAGTCAAGCGAAACCCATCAGATTTAAGCTTGAATTCACTCAAGTCATCATCATCATTGAGATCGTCATCATTTTGATGTATCTCGTCTTGAGCACGAACACCATCTTCATGATCATCTCATCTCCCATTATAGCCTATACCAGAGAGTCTGGACGCAGCAGCCAAGACGAGAAGACAAGAGGCACGAATTGCGTTGAGTAAACTTGAAACTGGTTATTTATTTTCCTACACGCTCACTTTGACTGCGAACTCGTAATGTTTATTCGAATTTTGGGGCATTTTTTTCTCGAAATTTACACGAATCACGTAGTTCACGATCTTACGAGTCCCGCGGGAGATTGAGGCTCGAAAATGGTGCACAATTGAGCTACAATGATTAAGTTGCGTTTGTAGTTAGGATTAGGCAGATAGAGATGCAAGATCATCGAAGGAGCAATCGTGTTAGCCTAGCATTCTTTGTGCTTAATGCTTAGCTCAGCTTTGATTCATTCAGCAATAAATTCCTTGATCTATTTATAAAACCACAGCCACTGCATTCCCCGCATGATCACGTTCAAAGTGACTTAATCATTACGCAAGAAGATGAGCCAGCACGTAACGTCACAGATACTAAACTGACTCTGCTACTTGTGAAGGAGGAGGGAAGTAGCTGATGAGTTCATATTCGTAAACCATACTTAATTATTGCCTCTTAAAAATTTGCATCTAAATTATAATCACATCAGCAGCCGCAGAGGCAGTTTACATTTGCTAGCGCATCACCTGCTACTGAACTTACAACTGCAACTACATTTCGGACTTTTGTATTTTAAGCCGCTTTAATAGGAAGATAATCTATGACCCTCAGTCTGTCGCATTTTGCACGCAACAGCGGAAATCGCAACTGCATTTAGCTTATTTTCCCGTCCTCCCTGTGAAATGCGATTGGTTATTTGCGAAATGCGTACCGCGCATAGGAAAAAATAACAAGATCGTAAAATGTGCTGCTGACGCTTCTGCGTGAAAGGATTTAGGATTTAATGCAATAATGTTAATTTTGATGGGTTTCTTTATGATGTCTTCTGCATTGCGCTTCGCCGCATTACGTGGCACATCAACGCACCGTGTTCGACTCCGTCCGCTTGACTCCTTGCCGGATTTAATTATTTTTCCAATCTACCTTTTCTCTTTCTCTTCGTCTTCAGCTTGCTGACTGCCAGGGCCAAGCCAAGACTAATAAACAAGAATCCAATCCGATACGATGCACCTAAACTGCATTGCATTGCAGCTGCAGGACGCAATGCGTATGTGTATCTTTGGACTTGATAAATAAAGATGATTTATTTGTTCAAAACAACAAGTTCACAATTCCTGCCTCTAAATCATCACTTCATTAACTGTGCTGCAATGAAGATGATACACGGAAAGCGACGAGATCCACAGTTCACAGTGCGTGAATTTGGCCGGCCGGTCAGGTTTCTTTATTGTGCATTAAATATTTCGACTTTGACTTTTCTCCTCCACATTTTATTGAGATATAAATTAAATACGTCCAGACAAGATACAGCCAAAGTCTCTTTGTCTTGCCTTGCTTTGACTTCAGTGTCATTGACATTGCCCTTCGCGCCTCGCAAATCTTTGCTTGTGTAATGCAGAAATAGGAAAACAAAAACAACCATTCATTCACTCGCAGTGATACGTGGCATCAGGCAGGCAACAGAGCCCGAGAAAGGAGACGCGAGCAAAGTCGTCAACTTAATGAGCCATAATCTCTCTAAATCTCACTTACGCGAAGCATGAACCTTTTAGATCACATGTCACATGGCAGAGCGCTATTAACTGAAATGTCAATACCAATATAAACGACCAAAGACCAAAATGCACGCTGCACGCATGTACACACAGATGATGATAATGATCATTTGGAGGAACTAAATGCACTCACACTCGCTTTGTTCCCATTTACGCTCTGATCACGCATTCATTGTGCATGATCCAACTGCGGGTTGGCATTTGCACACTCCGTTCATTAATAATGCCTCGATAAAAATCGGTGCATTTCTAACATCGAGAAATCTCCCCAAAATGAAAACCGTCGCCGCTAAACTCATTTGACTTTGGCTTACATTCGAATTGAGGGCATTGGGCTGTGAACAAGAGGTGAAGGCCAGGACGTGGACATGAATTCATGAAAGGGAATCAATCAAACTCCCAATTAACGGGTCCCAAGGGCTGCTACAGCGGCAGTCTGTCGCCTGCCCTCGTGCTGGTTGTGGCTGAAAACCCTTGTAGCCTACACCCAAATTAACAATGCACAGACTACCTAATAAACTAGGGAATGAAGCAGTCTCAGTGCGACCGAAATCTTGATGAATTCATTAATTTACACAAGAATTACAGTCAAACTGTGCGGTTCAACGAACCAACCACGCTCGAGCGTAGCGCAGGCCGTCTGCATGGGCATCCGCAACGGACAATCATTTTAAGATAGTGTTAAGTGTTAAACATTGAGTTGAAACGAATATTCCACAAATACGTGCACGAGAGACGAAATGCAAACTGAGGATGTTTTCACGATCAAGCAGTATGAAATGGAAAGCTCAAGGTGCGCTATGCAAAAAAACAAGAAATAATGCAGACAATACACAATGTTGCATAGTTGCACTGGAATTACGACGGCGTGAAAGACCAACCGCGACCCGACCAGCCTGCCTGTCAGCCAGTCAGCAGCCTTGCGGTGCAGTATTTTGCCTTGAAGAGAATAATGACCCTCTTTGCCATTTAATTCAAACAAAGAAGCGCATTGTTGTACTCGGAACATTGTTGTACGCGCAATACCCGAGTATGAGGATTCTTCTTTATTTCCTAGCTCATGCATAACTTTACTACGACGGCCTGGCCAGGCTGCTATTCAATTCAGCTGTCCATAAATCACGTGCAACGAGTAAGACCGCATTTTCCCATAAATTCGTGTTTTAGCGCTGTCTGTGGTTTCACACTCATGCAGTGCCGTGCAAGATTTCGGAGTCCGAGTTTAGGCTGCTGTTCGGCGATTATGATTTGGCAACGGCAGCTTTTCCTTTCTTTCTCTCTACTTGACAAGATTCTACTTATTTTGTTGTTATGACGTGAAGTATTTGAAATACAATCTCCTTCGTCATCTGCTAATAATATTTCTTGTCGTGTGTTTGACTCGTGTAATGGTTTGGCGGTTTCAAGTCGAACTCACTGCCAATGTGCTCCGAATGTGACTGCGACTGTGCTTACGCAATAGCAAAATTCATAACAATAATATGAAACGTAATGCCAAGCCGTGCCATTTACCGACACGACACGATCTCATGAACTGAGCGTTCAAGAAGACAGTTGATTTTGGCCATAAACCCGGAAATAAATGCAAAGCAGGCAAGCAGTTCAAGAGCGTGTGTTTGGAATCCGCACAGAAACGATCCAAGAAATAACTGAGTACGTTCTCGTTCGTGCTCGTATGAAATAGAATCAATGTGCATAACATGATATGAAAACCACGCGGAGGATGCGTTGGCATTAATTCTGCTCTATTATTCCAGCGAGCACATGTAACTGGCTATAAAATATTTAAACAGACTCATTGCCATTGCTCTTAAATCAGACATTCTCACGCACACACTGCACTTTACCATTGCGAAAATACAAATCATCATCCCAGCACCGAAGCACTGAGCAATGGCAATGCCAAGCCAAGCCATAAATGATACAAAATGTAAACAACAACTTTTCACGCCTTTCATTCTCTCTCCGGTCGGAATCATTGCAGTGTAGCGCGACTTCGGGCAGGGGTAATTCGTTATCCCATACAATTATCCTGATTAACGTTGATGTTGATATGGCCTGGCCTGTCTTTCTCTACGCCAGACCTGCCCCGTGCATGTCTATGCGTGCTAACAAGCAAGCGTCTAATCTTTCAGAGAGAACAGGTGTCAAGTCAAATATGAATAATTTCCGGTCGTACCTTTATGTCATGTCATGTGTCAGACGGGGAGACGGTGTGGTGAAGTAAATAATTGTTTGGAATAAGTGCCATGTAATCACTGCACACATTCATGCTTCCATTCATTCATTCGTATTCCATTGCTCGCGCTTTGCTTAGGCTTTGACAAGATTTGATTTTCTAAACGAACCCTGCCTTCGTGAAGTTGCTGTATGCACTTAACCCAGTATTTGTATTTGCATGTGCCAGGAAGGAAATTGCAAGAAAGCCCAGCCTCGACATCGCGTCGTCCTAAGCTTGGGATTTACCGTTTCTGCATGCGCATTGATGGAGTAGTCAATCTTTGTGTTTAAGCTTCGTGTTTTGGCAGTTAACAAGTTTAATCATCGTATTTGCGCTCCGCTTTAGCGTTGCAATTCATTAAGATTTTATTTTCTCATAAATGAGGTTTTGCTCACAGTTCCTTGACAACATCGGTAGATTTAGAACCCGATCTGAAAGGGATTGGATTCAAATGGGGAAGGAAATTTCCTTTTATACATCCAATTACGATACTTTGACTTTTGACAGCGCACTGCATTACGTTACGATATTTTATTATTAAATCTTCACAGGTAGTCAGTCGATAGCCAAGCCAAACTTGAGCATTCGGGCCGGTAAGCGCAATCACAAAAGCAGCAGTGGGAAGGGTGAGTTGAACAGGGCACCAGAACGAGCATTATGAAATGAAACCAATTCCATACTGATTTCCATCGGTACGGTCCGAGTCCGCGCATTGCTCTTTTCAAGTGGAATATCTTTTTTTGTCATCTTCGCTCATTCTTATAAATAATCATCTTTTCTCCTTTTGTTCAATCTTCTCTCGAAACCAGAGGGTGGTCCGTTTTTTAAGAAAATATAATACGGATCCACATACCAGTTCACGGGACTTCTTCAACAGTTATCCGAGAGCAGCGTAGTGTATTAATCTTTTCATACGGATGCGTACGATATTAATACTGCACGTAATTTGTAATGATGATCTGGTTGAATAATGATAATATTATTACTATTAATCCACTGAGCACAGAGTGCCACACGGCCATTGTGCCTGCCCTCGCCCTGATGTGGCAATAAAAGAGAATACAAAAATGCTGAATTAATCCCTTTATAATGTAGATGAGCCTTTCGAAAGCCACAAGTGTCTTGCACGCTCTGTTATATCCCCGAATTGCATCTGCACTGCATTGACAGAATTTTTAGCGAAATTACATTTACATATTCACACACAAAGTTCGGGACCACAAAATAATAAACCCATTAACCAGATTAGTTTCCCATGGAGTGCGGTACCGGTGCAACAGTGCTGAGGTATGTGGTCTTGTCTTTGTGAGATTTAATTGGTCACAAATTCCAACACAAAAGTAGACCGCAAATATTCGCAAATTCCGCAGTGGGTTACGAGTGTCATCGGGATATTTATAGTAGCGTCGACTCGAGCGTCTTTGCTGCACAATGCGAGTACCAATTCAACTCAGCTCATCTCCACAAAACTTTTTGCAATACCGAAACAATTGACTTAAGTACTTTTTTGCACTTTTTGCAGTACTGCGAAAGGAGGAGATGCGCGAGGCATGAGTGAATTGGCTGAATTTGCTCCGTCGCGAGTCGTAAAGTGCTCAATTGAATTACACTCACTCAGCTAAATTAAATCATTCTTCATGATCCACTCTGGTTTATGAACAGGCTCGGCTGGGCAATGAAAGAGTGTAATGGAGTAGGGATGGAAGAGCTGCTGTTAATTGATGGGATCTCTTGAGTCCAACCCTCACACGAGCACTCCGTACTAATGTGTCATAAAATTGTCAACTGTGCCCATCAGCCAGCAAAGCAGCCAAGTACACGCTAAGTGAAATTGCAATCTGCGAAAACATTTCACGCATTAAAATTATTGGATTTTTAATTGCAAATGTAAACCAACAGAAGCTCAGCAGGAGCAGAGATTCCCAATTCGGATTATTCTCTAGCCTTATGCCTTTCAGGTTTACTATGTGGAGGGTATAAAAATAAATTTCTGAGTCCAGAAAAAATATCCCGTGGAAGGCATATTATTTGTAGTACGCACTGCACCTGTACGCTGCGTTGCACGAATGCGAGTTAATAGGTCTCGCTTCCTTTTGACCTTTCCAACCCCTCCACTATTTACCTGCTCATCCTCTCTGATAATTTATACCCCATTTCGTATCTTTATGAGTCATCTTGATTGTAATCAATTGAATCGCCCATTTGTTGCCCGGTCAGGGCACAAAATATAAAATATTTTTAGGAACCGTTGCCTTTTCATTTACCTACATCAAAGCCTCATTATTGTACGCAGTGAGCAACGACGGTTTAGCGAAGTAATGCTTTGTGTATCCTGGCTTGTAATGGAATTCATCCCGGCTGCATGGATGCTGTGCACTTGAATCACAAATGGACTTATTCAAATTTAATTAAAATAACTGCCCACAGACGTGAGACTGGGCGCATAGATCATGTTAGACACGGGCATGTCTTCATTACTTCCAAGCGCAGAGAAAGATTAATTACGAGTGCAAGTGTTTATTTACAATAAGTGTCACTACTCAATAAATTAAGTGAACTAAAAATATTATGCGTACTGAGCTGTGAATTCCATAAACAAAACCATAAATAATTTGAGCACGACTGAAAATGGTCATGGCAGTCATTCTGTTTTAGAATTCAAAATAATAATTAATGTAATCGCTAATGTTTATTGTGAGCTTCGAAGTCAAAGACACAGAGATCATAAATCCTTGTTCGTATGCATTTTCTTTATTTCATCTTCCTCTAAGCACGTTGCCCTGTGACCAATCTTTTGTTTGGCCGTTTAGTTGTTTCGTTCGTGTTTCTTGTCCTCTAAGCCATTAGAATTTGTGAAATAATTCCGACCAGCGCCAGAAGGCAGCTGACACTAACTGCCATGTTCTACGACCACGAATTACAATTCTCGTATTCGTTTGCAATTACTCCACCTACTCATTAATATGTTACTGACGGTGAAGGTTTTGGGGTGATTTACAGCGCACGCAATAACAAACAGAAAATTCACCTGCGCTGTTCCACGAATGAAAGCTTGTTTCACGCTCCTTCGCTCAGATTCTCGGTATTTGAATTTGCGTTGCGGAGTCAATCCCTTTTAATCCGAGTGTTTACTGCCGGCTTAACAACAGGCTTAGGGCACAGGAATCCGTGTTTATGGAAAAGCTGACCTAATTTACATACGGTGTGCATGCGTGCTTGCCTTTTTCACAAACGGAGCAGGATGGCAAACATCTGGCCGGATGAGAACGAGAAAAAGTTCAAGGTTTATTCATTCATTTTGCGATTGATTTTCATGTAGAAATTAATGAACGCTGAATTCTCTATTTTATTTGCAAACGTCTTGAGTGCTAACTGGAACATTTTTCACGTCTTGCACTTTATGGCGTAAGATTTTTCTCCCTCAATCATTAAACTCTGCTCCTTTTTTGTTCTTTACAGCCTTGTAAGGGCGTTTCATGACACAGTCGTAAAATAAGTCAGTTAATTAAACCAGAAAAATTTGAGTTCGCTGCCGCCGCACTGGGAAGGGTAACGAGAACGCCTAGAAGTCTTAAGCACACAAGAAACGAGCTCCACTTTTTAATTATGGGAAACCATAAATTATGTCGTAGTGGTTATAAAATTGTTTTTTAAGATTTGCAGAAAGCAGAAACGGGCTCTGTAAAAAATTGGCCCCTTTTCAGCGAGACCGAATCGACAGCTGGAGTGAGTCAAGTCAGAGGGCGGTACCGGGATTGATTTCATATCAATCCGCATATAAAATCGAAACCGCCTTCTTCAAATAAGTCAAGTCAGAATGCCGAGACCGTACAATCAGCTGCATCACGGATCAAAAATGAAATGGGAAACACTTGTTTAGAAATTGTGCCTGATTTTCGGTACATTCGTTGTGGAGTGCGAGTACAAGTGTCAAATATCGAAGTAAACTCTGAAATTTCTTATGAAGAGCTGTTTTCACGTCATGCTTGTGAGTCTTGTCAAAAGTATCAAAATTCAGAAAATCCCAGCCATAAGGTCCGTTTGCCTTGCGCAGCTCTCCCCAAAACATCTTTCAACCAAAAATTAGAATTCATAATATTTATTTATACGTCTGCGTCTCTTGTTGTGTTGTTGTTAGTAATCATGCGTTCAAGTGATTCAAGCAATCTCAAAATAAAATATTTTGTTACTTTGCTTTCTGGTACTGAAATCTAACCCCTTCTCAGTCACAGCAACGACTCTGGACCAATGTATTGCGTACGTACGATGATTCATTGCTGCACAATGCAAACTCAAAGGCCTTCCGCTGCTACTTCTTGACTTGAATCTTGAGTTCCATTAAATTCACATTGACTTAAACTATTTTTAAATACAACACAAAGCCTGTCGAGTTGGGAATCTGGTTTAAAGTGCGTCCAATTTCCAAATATTACATGCGTCTTTAAATTTATTGCGCTCAATATATTTTATAACTTCCTCCTCTTTCGTCGTCGTCCTTTGCCCTTTGTGCCTTGTCGGCTTGAATTGCCTGGCCTGACTAAATGCGAAAGTAAACACGTACAAATCACATTACGAATTGTGACTTGTGACTCGCGCATCTGTCAACGTGAAGTACACACGTATAACGACCCCTGAGCAATTATTCATACCAAATTACAACTGCGAATAAGACGTGTTGCGTAATGCGTACTTAATGTTAATCATCTTGTAATACATGAACATTAAAAATTATGCTGACTAAACAATGCTCATTACTCACGACACCTGAAATAATTTATGAGCTCGGCACAATAGCGTCGACAGCCGACGTGACACAGGAACTGAGTCTTGCTTACCAATTTGTTACTCCGCTTCCGATACGTGATTTTATTCGAAAACACTATTTTGCTGGAGCGAGTTGGATTTTGCGTATTCAGAGCTTCAGAGCTCTTTTTATGATGCTGATTTGTCATTATACAATGTGCGAGAAGAGCAGAATGGAAATGTGCTTGGGAAAAGTCGGAGATTTTGCTCGGGCGCAATCATTGACAAAAAACACACGCACATTACAATTTCTTTAGTTCATGAACCCTTTCCACATTTCCATGCCGGTGCAGCGCGAATCCATCAAATTTCCATATTGAAACTCATTTCGGCATCATTACACCAGGCGCAAACCCGAACCAATGAATATTAATGCAGCTGGTTAGAGTTAAGCTTATTTACGTTACTTCCGTTTATTCATGACTGTGTGAAACTCTCTTCAAACTTCGCCTGCGTGGAATATTTGAATATTGAACAGCATGACAAGGCAGTAGGCAGGGAAATGGGCAAATGAGCATGGCATCAGCCATCAGCGTAGCAGCCGGAAGGAGACAGTCTTGGAGAAGGTGCGTAACCTTTTCCTCTTGTCATTTCTGCCGTTAACAGATTATTACATGATTTTCCTAGCATGCAATTCATAATATTCATAATTCATTAGTCCGCTGCATTTATGCGGGCTCACACTCGCACAACATGTACTTCATGCAATTAGGCACGTCGAGTGCGGCTGTAATGAATGAATGGCACTTTTACCACTGCGCTGGAAGACTTGGTTCAATTGACGCGCTGCCGCTGCGAGTCTTGAACTCTGCGGCAGCGCCATGCATTGCTGTATTTGTGAAAGACAAACATCTTAAAATAAAATCTTGCGAGTATTTCGTCGAGATGAAAGGAGCATTTACGCTTCATTTCACGGAATTCGTGGGTAGAACGTAGAATTATGTCGTATGCACGCAGTAAGTACATCATTAATTAATGGCGTACATTTGTCGTCAGATTCTTGCACCCTAATTTCGAAATCTCGCAAATATTCGCCTACTCGTACTGTTCTTTTTATGTGATTACAGTCCATGCTGTTGTTGGTATCTGTCGAATTTTCGCGTAGCACGTAAGACGCACGCATTGAAGAATGTCTTAGCTGGTCTGGCCCAGAATTCATATGAGCTCATACGTTGCGCAGGCTGAAATTTAGCCAACTCAGGGAACTCATAACCTAATTCTTCAGAGAAGAGCAGCGGAACAAAGTTCCAGCTGTTGATAATGGACCTCTTCCACTCGGTTGTCGCTCGCCGCTCACAATGAGTGAGTTGTAATGCAAAACACAAAGTACAATGCGTGGCGTAGCCAAGTTAAAGCAGCGGAGAAGACGAAGGCGAGTTGAAGCTGACATTTCAACAGAAATGCCAAATGCCAACGCGTTAAGCCGTTAAGCGTATACATGAGAAGAAATTGCACCATCAACATTCAACAATTCAACGACAGCATTCCAGCCTTTGTATTCAGAACATGACTGACTCGGCTTTGGCTCGTAGCATAGCACATTACATGTCACTTTGTCGTTATTAGTCAGGACCAAGAATTTGGACTGGATTTGCCTACAAGATGAAGATCCCCAAATGACTGTGCATACAGAAAACACAAATTGCATCACATGCTACGTGACAAATGAAAATGGGTGGTTAATCCGCGAAAGGAGAGTACTGTGGAGATCTGCGCCGCAATAAATGTCAGTTACAATCTGTTCAAAATACCTGAAATTGGTATTTCATCACAGCTGAACGGTTTGCGATTGTGATTTTGGTTTTTGCAAGCCGAGTATTTGGTGCTTGATTTTGAGTGGAAACCACACAGAAATCTTGTGTTTGTGCTTCGGTTGGCAGGGTTGGCGCCGCTCCAAGTAGGCAAATTATGTTTGTTTTTGAAGTACGCTTGTTGTATTATAATAATCTCGGTTCGGTGTCAGCGCTTCTCAACACCGCAGCGCACTCTTCTCGTATATCTGATCACAAATCTAGAATCTAAATATGATACCGCCGGTTCGGGCTTTGGCATATGTAAATTGAACGAGCGTATTTCCTTCCGCCTGCGTGCGGCCAAAAGTGATTTTCGTAAGTCTTTATTGCATTTATCATCTCATTGAACATGACATTAATGAGCCGGACAAAATGGCAGAGCTACACTGCACATGAAGAGGCTCGCAGCCACAGGGAACAGATTTCACCTTAATCTATGCAGTGGCCTCGGCAGTTAAGCGCACGGGAAATGGGCAAGAAGGGAGTTTGTACTTAAATTTATGCGGAAAAGTGAATGAGCACAAGTACAAGTGCAAGGTACAAGTTGCAGATTGTCGCAAGGGAATCGGAGTTCAAAAGTAAATGAACGATAAAGAGTAATGGCCAGTGAAACAGGAAGACAAGACACGACATTCATGCAGCGGCTAATGCACGTATTGCGTATAAATTTAAGTACAAATTCGAGATTAGACATCGTCATCTTTTAATCACTCTCAAGTGTCCCACCATTTCTTTTTATGCAACTGCATCTCGGCGTTTGGAGCAGCACGCATGCCACGCGAACTCGGCATTTAGCTTAAATTGCCTGCCTGTTTGATGCCTATTAAAAGAATCAAACGAGAGAATGCAAGGCTTAACGCATCACGCTGATCACGCACTGGCACTGCACTTCACCGGCACTTGAACATTTACGAAAAGCAGAAGCTCTCGCGTACACAGGCTGCAGTTGCACTTCTGCACGTTTACCTTTCTGTCTAAACCTAAACTTGACATTTAACTTGAAATTAAACACGATGGCCCTCTGCAACATTTAACTCGAGAGTGCACGTGCATCTGTGCGTATGAATGGAAGCCATCGCTCCGTGCTTGAGTGCATCTCTTCATATCTCGGCTGATTAAACGCCACGCAATAAGGAGAAATCTCGACGCTGCTGTTTATGAAAAGATTAAACATTTACTTATTCCATTACGATTTGAAAGGAATTCACCAATTCACTCAAACAAGCACTTGACACACACGCGTGCGTGTGCGTGGCTTTATCGTGGACTGGGCATCTAACTCGGTGGTGGAGCAAGGAAACGAAGGGGAAGCACTTAAAAGGATTTGAGTGATATGACAAAATTGTTGACTCCGAAGCGAAGGAAAATCCATTAAGCTGACTGACTTGCGAGTCCGGCCGAGATGCGATTAGAATTAAAAGTCTACTGCTTAATGAGCTATAATCTCTTACGAAAATAAAAATAGACCCGCCGTACCGCACCTTCTTAACCTTTGTTTACCGAATACATTCGGTTGGGAGCTGGCTTCTGGACAGGATAGACAGAAGCAGAATTCGGGGCTGACTATTTCTGGACGACGGACGGACCATGGCTGCGGTAGGTAGAATAAATACGGACACTCAAAGCTTTTATGAGGATTAATCCTTTCTCCTGTGCTGCCGTGTAACGTAATATTCGCAATGACTTGCTAGTTGCTACTTTGAGCTGAATGGAATGAGCGTCGTGTCTTCGTGTCTCATCGTTTGACTAGAGATTTAGCGCCCATTGTCAAGGCAAGGAGGCTACTGCACGCCACAACGCAGCCAGGAGAGGAGAATTCTCGTCTCCTCTATTAACTGCCTTATATGGAATTATGAAGATGAGGCAGACGGGCTGATGTGCACCACTTCTCCACTTTTCATTCTTTTGTCACTCAAATCTCCACATGTTGACCTTCTGCATTTTAAAAACATACACAATTTTACATTTACACAAATGCACAAAAATGTGTCGAGAAGAGACTGCACACTGCCTGGCTCGCAGTGCTTTTTGCAACGCAGTTTTTGCACGGCCTGCGCGATGCCATTTATCATTATCACACAATTTATTGAGATGTTGATCTTCAATTTGACGAGTTTGCATGCAGCAATACAATGCAACTCAGAGTACGCGTGTCAGCAACCAACAATAAGCCGAGTAATTCAATTCCACGCACATTTTCTATATCTGCCCATCTGGAATTATTAAACCCATTTATTGTACACATGCAATGTGCATAACTGCACACCAGAATTGTATAATCTTTTTATAACAACACAACGAATGCACAACAATGTGACGCGTATTTTTATCGTTCGTGTTTCGGACTTCAAATCACAAATCGCACCCAGAAGAAACACCAGGAGAGAATAAAACACAGGGAACATAAAAAAACTCGGTTCTGAACTTTACGGCGAAATTAAATCTGAAATGCGGACTCGGACGAGACAAAATAAACAATGCCAGCAAACACGGACACAAATGTATCAAAGTGCCAAGGGCGACCGAGCCGAGCAGAGTAAAGAGTTTATTCAGGACAACCGAAGACAACGAAAGGAATCACGGGTCCGGAAATGCAAGACTAAGACAAACACGAGAACAAACATACAATCAGAGACAACCATAAAGCATTGCGAATCACTCCCGGTTCCAGTTCTCAGCCAGCGAGTGCCAAGCAAGGCTCATAAAGCACGACTGGAACATGGAAATGGGCAGGAAAATGACATGTACGAAAGCCAAGAAAGATAAATCGGTGGAGTTGGGCTTCAGATTGATAGATGAGATGTGCTCGTCTCAGGTTGCATAATATTTCAGCTTTTCCTGCCGCGCGTGCATAAAATGTCAACTAAAGTGCAGCCTGCCTTTGTCCTTTGTAACACATATAAGTATTGCATTTGCATCTCAAATCTAATTTCACTGCATCGCATCTTCACACGGCCGCATGCGAAGAGGCATTCAAGAAAATGAAACTCGGGCTCGAGCGCTCTGACTCATTCAGCGTTGCATATTTTATGTATTGTTATTCTTGCCTGACAGCCAGGCATTAAACTTGTGTGACAAAAGAGTCTCGAACGAGCAGTAATGTACGCAAGTCCGCATGCCAAGAGATTAAAGCTTATCTCGGAATTCGAGCAAGAAGCTTGTTAAACCGTCGTTTGAGAATAAATTGTGTCAAATTCTGTTGGTATTTTACATAATGAATACGACGCGCAATTCACACTTGAGCAGTCTATCAAAAGAGTTCGGTTCAGCTCTTTGCAAACAACATCCTCTGACTCAAGTTAAAATTAAATACGGCTGAACTCTAGGGAGTTGTGCTGTGATAAGGAGAGCAGAGATGAAAGAAGTCTCGGAAATTGCGAAAATAAAAGTCAACTTGTCCACGGACTGCCAGTGCAAATCTTCCATGCAAAGTTCTTCTCATTGTATCTCGTCACGACGAAAGAGGATGACGACACGACACGACCTCACAACACCGCACAACGATTGGAAGATGCGATGAGGAAAAGGAAAGTAAATCTTTGTGCTTGGACAAAACACATTTCGTCCATCATCTGCATCTGTCCTGGCCCGTCTGTCTGCTTCGCTCAATCCTTCTGCTACTATTTGGCTTTAGTTTGGTACGCTTATCAAGTCTCATTGTCATCATTCAAATTATTCAGTCATGTTCTTATTCTTCTTTTCTGCTGAACTGAACTTGGCCACGGCCGCGGCTGCGAGCCGAGTCGTGTCATAATGCACAATAAAACTACACACATGCTGGGCGTCATGACTGATTTCGCATTATTCTCTGAGCTACGATGACACAATAACAATCAATGTGATCGGGATGAGAGAGAATATCCAATTGATGACCTCAAGCTTGAAGTCTGGCTGGGGATGAGGTTCAGACGCTTCTTACTTACTGTGCGTACTTCCGAATGTTGCCAAAATGATACAATGCTACAATTTAAATGGAAGTCTCAACTTACCATGGTTGCTGTTGTTCGGTCAGATGCTGTGCCACGGAGAATCCGAAATACGACCCTGCTTCACCCTTTTTAATAACTGGTAGTGTCGGTTCCAGATTAAATGCATCTACAGCTGCTTGCAATAAAAATAAACATGCAACGAGGAGCACTGAGAAACTTTGCAACATTCTGCCGGTCGGATTCCAGGCAGATGGAGAAAAAGATGAGAAATGAGATGAAGATGAGCGGCAGCGTGAGGACGAAGATACGCGAGTGACGCGAGGCTCAGAGGAAGAAGTACAAGTATGCGGAATGATCTCGGTTGACATCATTCTCCAAGTTTATGAGTGTATAATGAGCGGAGTGACGCTCCGGCACTTAACACACGCCGAGATCAAAGAAGAGTGCACGCACCAGCGGCTTGCGAGTACATGTGCGAAACACGTTGCCAAATCAAATCACCGATGCAAGTGTTCTATCACACGGGCTGCACTAAAATCCTCGCAGTAATTTCGAGTCATTTTGCGTGAGACTAAGAAATTGGACGACGTGAGGCAGACAGAATATCCGGTGTCCTCTACCCCAGTAAACACATTGTGCTGCACGTTATACAAAAACTGACACTGACAATGGGACTCAAGAACGGCAATGAGAGCAACTCGTACAAAAACAAGTCCAACCTTCCTCTCCGATCGGCTCTTGTATACTGACTACAGACTCTGAGGAACCAAAGCGTAATATACACGATGTGCGTACAAGATGAGAAAGATTCACACGACCGGCCGTGAGGATTGGGATGAGGTTACTCACAACCGCTCACGAGGATGATGCCATCCTTCTACGCTTTGCCAATAACCGGTAGCTTGGCACATGAGTGATCAGAAGATGTGGAGTCATACAACCTGTACTACGCTGGAGTGAGTAATGCCGGTCAAGTCGATTAGAATTGGAAACTGAGTTTCATGCATTTGCGCATTTGCGAGGAATTTCATACACTCTGTGAAAAGTCAGAATCAGATTATCAATCGATCCAGTCAACCCTCGTATGTGATTGCAAGACAGTGTGATGGCTTGCTGATTACCAAAGTAATTTAATTGTGGATTGGAGAGCCACCTTTCATCTGCTTTCATTTCTATTAAGTACCTTGCAGCCTTGCACTGCATGCAGCAGAACTTTCTAGAACCTGGGCCTGAACTCTTGTTGCAGAATTGGGCGTGACAGACAGGACAGAGTTGGGATGAATATTTGAAGAGGGTGCTCCACGTTGTCGAAGTGTACGTTGACCAAGCCGCATCGCTCGCTGTCTTCGAGTTTTTGAAGGAGCTCTGGCTCTGGTTCGTGACGACTGTTTTCTTCTTCCTTGAATTTGAGTGCGTTTGTCATTTGTATGGTTCATGGGGTAGCTCCAGTCATCACGCACTCTGGCTCTACTTGCGTAATAATGCAAACTTATTTGCACTCTTACATTACTCCCTTTACTTAAAGAAGCACTTGATTATGCGACACATTGCTACCCTACAGCAGCCACTTTGCAGTGATTGTTTACGCGTAATCCATTTACACCGTGCAAAGTGCAGCCTCTTTGCTAAATGGGTGATGAGAGTTCGTTTCAATGTGTGTCGTATTCCATTCCGACCTTTGATAGGTTTCTAAAAATTATGATTCGCCAGCGATTGATGCCTCTGTCCTTCTTCTCTCTGGCTCTACGATGCTCTATATTCTACATGCTTAGCTGGTTCATTTAACCTCGTTTGGGTTTTGCATAACTGCCCTTGTCTCGACGGCCATTTTCACGTTTTCACAACTGTGCTTGCTGTTGTTGATGACTGACCTCGCCTGTTTGCTCCAAACTCAGTTTGAATTTTTGGAAATTCGAAGGACGCCAATTTGCTACAGCATTTCTTTTTATAAAGAAAATTTATTTTCACTTATTGAACTTTCTGGGTAAGACTTTCTTTTATTTGGTATTTTACATAAAATGCATGCATTTTGTCTTTCGAGTTAACTCGAGATTGGGAAATACTCCTTTTCTCGTTTACTTTTCCAAATGTATGTGGTCAAAATATACCACAGCATGATTTATTAGTTTTCCATTGTCTGTGTACAGACAAGTACATCAAATCACTGCTTCAAAATGTGCTCCATTCCAACTCAAATGGCTTTGGTCTCCTCGACCACTTCCGGCAATGACGGTGGAATGGGTAGCTCGGACAGTGACAGTGGTGAAAGCCTGCACTCAAAGAGAACGGATAATGATACGGAAGAGTCGGATGACGAGTCACGCTTGCGTGAAAATTGCCGCTGTGGAAGATCAGTTTTCCTCTCCATGCCTGAGGTACGAGCTTCCAAGAAGCGTAAGGGGCCAAGAGTCCACTACTTCAAGTGCTCATTCTGTGGCACAAAATACAAGCGCCAGGCGATCTACAATCGTCATACCCGGACCAAGCTTCACAAGAAAAATATGTCAGAGTGCCTTTTGGACGAGCTGTCGTCTTCAAATGAAAGCATCAACATACTTGATGGTTTGTGGAGCATTTTAAAATAAATTTATGCAATTAAGGTATCTGAAGCAAGCGTACTATTTTGTTTCAGAAGATGACGAACAAACTGTGCCGGTCAATCTTTCACAGGAGGCGAATGAGCCCACTCCAGGCCCATCAGCTATTGCTTTGGAACGTGAAGAAAAAAAGGAGCCAGAGGCAGAGGCTGAACAGAAATAGACATTTTCCAAACTTTTGAAGAAAGTACACCGTAAGTTTAATTCATATGTGTAATTAAACTGCAAGCAAATAGTAAGTAAGCATTGATAAATTCAAAATATACACTGATACATAGCGTATGTAAATGAACATCTTATCCTATCTCCGAATTATACAATAATGCAACCACAGCAGCAAGTCTGTGGGTAATCGGGCGCAGAAACATGTTTGTCCAAACCATAAACGTAAAACTTTCCCTGATAACGCTTCCATTGATAGTCCACGACTGAAACTGGAACCAGACGAACTCGATGTCTCTGAAATCAACGAATTATAATTCAAATTATTTATAAATTAAACAAGAAGCAGCTTATTAACATTTGGCCATTATGAAATTCAATAAATGCATTTAAAATTATTCCTAATTCAACTAGAATAATTTGAAAATAGAATTCGAGGTTAGTTCATAGAATAAGTTATGAACAGTGTGTTTAAAGATAAGTTCGATTTCTTCAGAAATTACGGTTTCAAGATCATCACATTAGAATTAAGATTAAGTTTCTATAGAGTAAAATACTATAGATTAAATATCATTGCTTCTTCTAGTGGCTACCAAATTGAAATTTCTACATGCTAATTGAATATCTTCGTTAAGTTTTCTTCCCTTTGTTCTCAAGCAAGTTAGTAAGTAATAAAATCTTTGCAAAATGTGCATCTTGGTTCATTGTGTTTCTCCAATTTTATACCTGCGCAAGGAGTAGGGTTTCGTTTGAACTTTGCAAATGATCGTGAATTAGTTGCGCCGAAGCCAGTGCCAAAGATTCGTCGGGCGACATGTCAGGCGAGAGCGGATTCAGGCGGAGTCCAGTCTCCTCGAGTCCTATTTCACCTTCAACTTGTCGAATGAGATCTGGTGACAATTCCTCGCCTCCAGTCACATGCTCGCCGACAGTAACTTTCCTGAAATACAAAATTCGTGTCATTCGTTGTAGTGATCCTCTCAAAATTAGCAAAATCTGATGTCGCCATGTACGTACCACGACACTGTGAGTTGAATGAAGCATTTCAATTGGCCATACGTGTCACAGACAGAGCAAGATAAGCGACCCTTCGCTTCACACCTTCGGCAATCTTGTCGGCCGTGACCATGAGCCGATGCTGCACAAACCATACACCTTTCTCTCGAATCTGACCCTCCCATGTGACCAAAACCTTCCCCATGGCATGAAAGGCACCGTGTCTGGGAATAAAATAATGACTTGTCAAAGGTTTCCCTATGCAGTGTACCAGCTTGCTGCTGTTACCCATCCTTTTCCATGGCAGTGGGCACAGGACAAAGTCCCGGTGCCTCGACATCGATGGCATGGCTTTACCGATGCTGTATGTGGTACCTAACGTTAGAGAAAAATATGCAGAGTAAACATCTACGCATTTTGGAGTCGGCAATTCAAATACCTCACAAGAGGTAACTTCATTGTGAAACAATTTCGGTGGGTTGACGTGAATCTCCCAGGGCGATGGTGCGACACCTTCCTCTGGGCCATCGATGTCACCGCCAACATGAGGAGCCCACGTCCAGAAAGCTTCACGTCTCTCGGTAAATGTTTGAAGTATATACTGCAATCAAGAAAATCCAACTTCAGAACAATGTGTCAGTGTGTAAATGTATATTGACCTTGAAGTGATTGAACTCACGTGATAGGAGAATATTTGATTAATACTGCTGACAGTCATTTGTCGTGCTGGTCCTGGACCCCAACAACAATGATGTTTCACATGCGATTGGAGTGCGGTCCGTGCTCCCGACTCAGTCATCTGAAAAATAGTTGTCCAGTATTAGTATTTGGCATATTGGCTGAAAACATGAGATACGGCTAATTTACTTGTGGAATGGATGTGCGTAATGAAGAAGGAACCCAAGTACCAAGTGCTGGATCGACTGCATTCAGGAGGTTGCCATTTTGCTGATTCTGGCTCTTGTAGTGAACTGGTGGAGGTATAATTACTGAAAAATTAATGCAACAGATCAGTAAGGAATGGATCGAATACTTGGCACGATCCAGCCACCAATTAACGAGCAAACGCCTTCCTCCGCGCTCTGAGCATGCTTCACATTATCAGTATAAATCAAAGGTTATCTTCCATTTAGCGAATCTCGTCTTGAGTGATTACCCGGTCAGCATAATTTCGTACAGCATTTAGTGCTATCAAAACAAACGCATTAATCTGTCTCCTGTGATTTATTCTCTATTTTCAAAGTTCTTGTAAGTATGCTAATTTCCTGTCGCGTCTTCGGGCAAACAGATTACTTTGGAACGCAAAACATTCAAGTGCGAGGCGAAAAATAATTTACAACAAAAAGCAAGCTAATTTTAAGTGCTTCTCATTTATAAATCCGAGCATCTGAGATTGGCATTTAAATTCTGCTCTGTATCTTGTGAAATCTTGTACTGGGAACCAAAAAGCTTGCGTCTGCCGAACACATGTTTCTGCACAGCCTGGCGAACGGTTGTGAAGTTGGATTCGAGCATTTGCAAAAAATCGGGCATTTGTACTCTAATTCGAATCGACAGCCAGATTCTAAGTAGGCTTAACGGAAAGAGCTCAAGGTTATCCATAAGCAAGAAATTATATCATAACTCAGCCAGTTTAAACAACTCCGGCTCACGTCTCGCTTGAATTAACCTCGTGCGTAACGAAATAATAAATAAATATAAACAAAGGCGTGAATGTTTCGATAGCATGTTTATCAATGCTCACGTCAGCATTCTGTACTGTAGTGTGCAAAAAGCCTAAAGCTGGCTGTTCACCATTCGGCTGGAAATCTGAACGCATGTATTTATGCTGCACTAACCTGATTCGAAGGATAAATTCTCGTATCCGGACACCGTGTCCAAAACTTCCATCGGAGGAGCCGACGGCAGAATGTCTCCATTTTCACCTGGCAAAGAAACGAACCAGTGGTAAGAACAAAGGCGCAGTTGGAAATTTGTCCGCCTCAGTTTCGCACGCCGGCCAAAAGTGGAGCAATGTGCGATTATGCAACGAACGCGATGTGAGTCAGAGCATGAAAATTGAAATATGATCTGTCAAACGTGGTCGTGGGTTCCAAACCTGTGCCAGCGTATGCTCTGCTGCTGTGTTTGGCTCTGAAGCTGTAACATTGGCGAGAAGTATGACAACCGTTGAGTCCCAAGTCTCGCGCCCCATCAAGATGCGGCAGATGATGATGGTGATGGTGTTCGTCACTTTTGTGATGGTGGTAGAATCGAGATAGCGAAGAGGTGGATGGCAAATGAAGACGACCACCGCCTTTGCGATGGAAATCGAACCTCGCCTTGGCACGAGTGCTCCGGGCACCTTTCTGCTTCATTTCATCGACGGACTTCAAATTTGCACTTTGCACGAGAAGAATGTAATTTGGGTGTGGGGAATTCAGCTAATTTCATAGTCAGTTTAGTGCGAGCAAGTTGGCAGTGGACTAGGCACAATCTTTTTGGGGATGGCTTTCGGGCTTAATCTGTCTTACAAATCAAATCGGTTGCTCGGATCGAGATGAGATGGCCAAACATTCTTGCCGAGCCTATGAGCACAAACTGAAACCTGCACTAAATCTTCGATGGAAAGAAGAAGGATCTTCGTAGTAATTATACGGATATTATTACAGGAAAGTATGAGAAAACAACCACCAAGTGATCTCGGCGTCGAGGAAGCAGGCTGACTGACTTGACTCGTATTTATTCTAATATTAGCATTCGACTTCGACTACTGCTCCTCGCGGCCCTGCGCTGGGCCGCGTCGGGCTCTGAGTTGTTTATATTATTAAACATATTTAAAATATGTAAATATTACGCACGTATTGGCTGCTAGCGAGAGGATCTCTTATCTCGAAAGCAATTTAGATGTCAACAGATCATTCATAGCCGAAAACAAGAAGACATGAGTGAGAAGATGAACGGCGTGAGATGTGATGCAAGAGCACGCTGGGATAAAGAAGGGAAAGGCAGAAATGGGTCGGACGCGGGAGTGATTCGCAAGTATGAGGCTCAGACGAGAATCTTGCACAGATGCGGGCATCTGTCTTCGGGAAAGACCTCAGTGCAGTTCAAGACGAGGAGCGCTGCACAACACGAACATGAGAACACGTAAACGCTAACAGTTAATGGAGCTATCGTGTAATTATTCTCAGGAACTTCAATCAGCGTAACGACAGCAATGGCAATGGACAAAGATTTGTTCCAATAGCATATTTTGTATAATTTTTGGTGAACATCAAAACCATTTTACTCTTTCAGCCAGGCAGGCCTCGTGAGGTTCTGTCCTGTCAATCACTGTCCCTTGGGTAATGGACACCATGAAACGTATTTTCCTCCTCGAAAGCATGAAAAAATCTGGGAAATCTAAAGCGAGAGATTTTTGAAGTTCGCGTGTTTGGCATTTACTCAAAGAACAAACGAAATCAAACCGACAGACTTCAAACAAATACGAATCTGTTATAGTTTCCCTGCGATTTTATAATCTTAGCTCCTGCTGTAGTTTAAGGAAGATTCAAGGGCAAGCAATCAAAATATTGCCTGTCATGCTTTTAAATTTAGCAAAAAATCACGAGCCTGTGACGCTTGCTCGGATTCGCAATATTTATTTATCGTCCCCGAATGGAACACGTGCAGAACTTGCGGAAGTTGCGATTTATACATACGCGAAACATTTCATTTTATAATTAACGACATAAAAAGTATGATATTTTGCACATTTTGAGGAGAAAATACGGATTTTAGGTGTAACTCAATACAGTCGGATAAGAAGATTCCAAGCGCTAAATGGCCCGGAACTGGGATAAAGGCGGAATAAAGATTTACTGCATTTCTCAAAAGCCCATTAATTGCCTGTGAGCTTCTTGGGTATCTCATGAAGCAAATTCTCCAAGTGCAAAAACGAAAATTGGGTCAGAACAAGTATTGTATGTTTCAGTGCGAAAGTGTATACGGAATACTATTCTAGACGCCAGTCTGGAAAAGATTCTGAGATTTCAACGCTATTGACGTGCGCTGTAGTAATTAATCTTTCAATCGGGACAAGTTCAGACAAAATCTCCCAAATATTTTGATACTCAGCTTTCAGTGTGCATGGAAAGTTTTCAGGCAGACAGCCGACAGTTGCGATTGATGGCCCTTTAGACTTTGCAAGGGAAACAAACTGCCCAGACTAGACCACATTAACCTAGCGCGGTCCTGATCGAGTGGAGTAAAACGCTGAGAATCGAGTGTACGTTAGTAATTTTGGTTTAAAATTATGATGATTAAGAATTCAATTACATTTTCGACGTCTTGAGCTGTATCTTGTTGATCCAGTCCGTCTGAAGTTTTTAACTGAAGACATAACAATTGGATTGCGGGCAGCGAAGGCGGAAGGAGCCGAAGGAAGGGTGAAGGTTACAGGAAGGTGTGCTATTCACGTTTCTAGAGACTGGGTGGCTGGGATCACAGTCGAGTACCAGCATCAAATAATGGCAGGGGTCTGTCGCTGACGTAATTAGTCCGGCAGTCCCATTAATATCAGCATAATCGTAATCACAGCTGTTTCCGCTATTCAAAGTTTTCTCGCCATCCAATTCTTTATGTTCATCATGTCCTACATTTATAGCACCGTAAATCACATCAAGAGGCGAATAACTAAACATGGAGGTACGGGTCGCTCGTGGCTGTTCTGGCTCCATTCTACAATTTATGTCTTGCACCGGCGACGATAACGCGTTTGTCCGTTCCTCGCAGACCCGAACGGAACAGATGCCATGGCCGCTCGACTCTGCAATTGCACCAGCGGCTTGAGAGCGCAGCAATTACATTTGTCAGCGTGAACATGGTTTACGACTTCAGCGAAACAAATAAAACCGAAAACATGGCACACTTCGATATCGAAGACACTCGAGAGAAATTTACCACCAACAAACACGGAAACATTTCGGAAATGACACTCGTCTCACAATTGCCAAATCAAAGCGTGAATAAACAAGCTGCCGAGATTCTCTCGAGATACTCTTGTCACTGCTTCGCTTTCGTTGTCACTCACATCACAAGTCAGGTTTCAAGTATCATTATCGCAATTATATGAAACAATAACAGCCGAATGTCTTTGTAATTATTTTGGAGCCGTGACAATTTCTGAGCTCCGACTCTCGGTACTCGCTCGATTGATACTCGACTAGGAACTTTGGTTTGACTGGACAGCAGTGCGGTGCTCCGTGTCAGAGTCTACACGTGGATGCACTGGTCGCGAAGAAGCCTGTCGCTTGTGATGTGGACAAATGGAATGAAATCGAACAACTGATCCGTTCTGCAGCGGATGATCGTGTGCATCTTTGATAATGAGCTTTTATAAGATTCATAATAATAATGCTATTATATAATTATACATGTGCAGACATTCTTTTTTAATTCGCAAGACTTATGATTATGTAATGTACACGGTGGGAGCCGGGAGACAGAAGAATAAGCGGGCGCTGTGGCTAATGTACCATGCTCATCGTCTTCCATCTACAAAGCATTGTGTTATTATTTGGGCTGGATGTACAAGAAAATAATGATCAAGCATCTCGCGAATCGGGAGCCGGGTAGCCGAGATAGGAACCCTAGCACGCTGCTCAGCAGGATAATATTAAGAAAGTGAGAAAAAAGAAAGAAGGAGTAAAGTAAACTGGCATTGCACGGCATGGAATATTGTAGAACGAGATGCGGATAGCAAAGTTCGCACATGTTGAGAATAATAGCGATAATCTAGACTGACTGATGTAGGACAAAACAGTTTTGCTTAAATGAAAGGAGGTGGGCAACTTGCAAGAACAAAAGGAAAGCTTGTACCCGAACACAAGACAACGCGGAGGTATTCGGGGCCTGCTCTTGGTTTATTGTTTTTATTCGCTATCAACCAATCACTTTAATAGTTTTGCGAGCATTTTACAACCAATTACTCTGCGTTACAATGGCGTTACGTGTGGAACGGCAACGAGTCACTGCGTGACTCTCCTGCAGCTGCCTAGCTACAGATCAGCAATTTGACCAGGACTTTTAATCCCTTTTCAGGGCTCGCCATTTATATCGTTGGATTGGAAAAATTTCACGGGCACCGTCTTCCTTCAAGATCACGGGGCCAGCCAACAACTCGGACCGCTTTTAGTACAGCGAGGAGCTACAGCTAGAATGATTTAATTGGTTTGCTAAATGTTTGTGCACATGTTCAGCAGACGGCTGGGCTTGCGAACGTGCGAGCAGAAGAGGCAATGAAGTATAACCGGCAGACACAAGTACAAGGTGACGCGGAGCACAAACGTATTAGATTCCGAAAGAGAATAAAAATTGGCAAAGATTAGATGATGCGGCTGATACTATACCGCCAACAACACGAGTCAGAGATCAAGATTCGCTCTCCGTGTGAGCTGCACAGATGGAAAGGCGGGATGAATATCAGCGCAGGATGCCAACTCAAAATTGCCAATATGAAAGGCTGAATTTTTGCACGTAATGCAAAATTGTTTGCTTTTCTTGTCTGGGTAAAGCCAGCAGCCCATTTGCCTGTGAGACTTTCAGATGATGTGCAATAAAACATGGTTGACGTTGGGTCTAGAGTGCTCGGGGTTCTGTTCCGAAGTTGTTACGTGGGATCCGAGTTGACATTTAACCTCGCGCGCACGATTCTCCGGTCTTTTCAGATTTCTGTGCTTGAGTGAAATTATTTGCAGCCCGAAGTCTGACTAAATATAGTCACGGAGAGTCACCGCCTTTGCAATTTGCAAATCCTCGGCGTTTTGGTGGAGACAAAATTCAAACAACAGCATTCATCGTACTCTGGCCCTATTCATCAAAATTATTGGCATCCATTACGCTCCATTATGACATAATGCGATTAAAATAGCTGGCTTTCAGAAGAACTAATTTTGAAATGTAAAAGGCTTTTGCAGGTGCAGATGACACCAAATCATAAAAGCAAGAGCTTATTTATATTTCAAATGAAACGAGGAGTTTCAGTTTTGTCCTTGATGATTTAGAAATTGAGTGCAGGCAGGCACGCAGCCAGCGACACGAAATATTCTTCATAAATCTTACTTTCCCCTAAAAACGTCTCAGCACATTTAGAAAAAATTGCATGTAATTCATGTCAGACTGCCTCTTCTATGTTTGCAAATTTGCACGAGTACTCTGCCTGTGAGCTCGGGTACAGGAAATACATGGGCGTAGCGCTCTGCTCGGAATGTCAAAGTGGTTAAATGTTCCCATTCACCCCCATTTCCGACTGAAATGTTTTTATCGCAAAAAACAAGGTTGCCAAAATTCTGCGCCCAAATGACATACTAAATATTGTTATTACTTATAATATTGAAGCAGAATCCAAGAAAATATTTGCATTACGAACTCAGAAATTCAGTTGTTGATCCATTAATCATTCTTTATGATCTGAAGAGGCTGAGTTAGGCAGCCACGGAGTCCATTAGCGGAGTGGGTAGGTTAATGGCAGTTGAAATTTCGAAGGAATTTGGAAAAGTACAAGACCTCGCATTATTATGACATATTTCTAGCAGCCATACCCCAGTTTGCGAAACTCACTTTGTGAGACGAGTAACGAGCAGTGCAATCGCAATGTGTCTCGAAATAAACTTGAATTCATTTTTAATGACAGTTCGTCTGTGCGGTCCGTGGCTGAAGCCCGTGAAGCAGACAAGTGTCCCGGATTCCTTCTATAAATTCCGATTGCATCATTACAATCGTTTCCGTGTACCTTTTAGCGTGCAGCATGACATTCTCCCGTTGCTAATTTTTCAAAAATTGTCCCATCAAATTGACAGCCGTGCCTGATCTCCCGTCATATTTAAATACCACGACATGACGGCTGTGTGATTGTGATTGATGAGAACCATTCACGAGGAATTGCTCGTCCAATCCGAGTGCGTCGCGTCTTGTGAGTGGGATCTGCAATGGCGGCCTGCTGACATTGTGAATGGCTCTCTTGGGGATTTATACCCCAGACTTTGCGACGTAGGTGCCAAGTGATTTCGAATGAGCAAAAAGAGAGGCTGAATAACCGCTTAAAATCTAATAAACCGAGAAAACAACTTCTAGCCATTATCTGCCCGTGTATCTGTTCACTGCTCATCGGTTTTAAACTTGCAATTAGAATCTCGTAATAACTTTTCGGCAAATTGCCATGTTTTACAAAAACACCTGTCGTGCTCTGTACTGAAGATTCTGAATTATCATGATCACGCGTGTATCAGCCTCTTCTGCAGCTTCTGAGAAACAAGTGTGTTCAGCCAATTTACTACTTGCCACTGACCGTGGCCATGCCATGCCGCAAATATTAAGGATCTGTCGATTTATCGATTTATCGCCTACAACTTGTTTTCTTTATCCCTCCAGCCATTCATATCGCTCTCTTCAAAAGATTAACACCGTTTCACTCTAATTAATTCAAGAATATGCATTCATTTGATATAAAAAGTAATTTTCTGGAACATCCGAGGTCACATTCAGTTGTCCCAGCTGTCTAAAGTCCGGCCATGTTTTAATTTCGCGTAGCGTTGTCTCTCTCCACATCTGTGGTGTCGAAAAAACGTTCCAATGTCGAAAAAATAGCCTGTAGCATCCGTCATGCACTACATCCAATTAGCGTTCAAACTAAAACATGAAGTGCTCTCTCACACGGCGGCAGGTGCGGTTATTTATCCGACGCCACTATTTCGTTATAAACTGGTCCTTGGACATGACTAACCTGCAGCTGGCGAAACACTCCCGGAGGAGTGAACAACTCCATCTCCTGTTGACGGATCCCCAGAAAAAGCAACAGCATCCTCGATTGCGGCTTCCCGAGGTGGCGAGCTGCCGTGAGGCTTGAACAGCGTGCCGGTGGGCAGTGGCGCACTTGGTTGGTGCACTCCGGGACTTTCAACGCGTGATCTCTGAATCTGACCCTTCTTTGATTTGTCCGAGCGACGACCCATTGCCAATAGTATACACGCACACGGATAAATCCTCAGAATTGCCCAAGCAAAGCACGAAATAATACAGCTCTGCGTTTTAAGATGAAGTTTCAATTGAAATGCGTACGGTGTCAACCGCAGTTCCGGTTCCGTTGCTGAATACTGGCGAATAAAAATGTATACAACCAGGACACAATACAAATGTGCAGATCGAAAGTTTTGGCAATGAAATGATGCGAATAACCTGCCGCGAGAGCAGAATAGAACATATGGGCTTCAGTTGAGATTAACTTTATGCAGTGTGAATGGTTCTTTTGAGTTTTATTTGTTCACAGAAGCCGTAAATTAATCGTCGAGTGTAGAACTGTGAATGTACTTTTATGCGGATATAAAACGAATAATGACCTCGTGTACGCTCTAACCAGATCTTTGTAAATTGAGCCGCTAATGGAGCAAGCAGTGAGCCCACCCGATTATGAATTATTTGACATTGAGATTCTGCAGAAACAAAAATTCAACTGGCAATCAAAGCAGGACGAATGGATTGAACTGAAGACTGATCAAATCGAAGCAAAGCATGCGAGCTACAAAAATAGCGCATAACATCAGATTACATGACTCGAGTGGAGACTAACAGCCATATAAAGATGAAAATGTTCGTGATACACCAGTTTAGCTAAGTCAAGATATTGCCACAATTCACACCCGCGTGTCACACCAGCGAAGAAAAGCAAAAGACCAAGCCATTCAGTCAGCTCCCAAATATAAATAGAATTCGAGCTGGAACGAGCTATTTGCTCAAACCGTGTAACACGCACACCAAAACACCCAGTGAGGATATTTTTGGATCTTTCAAATACTGGAGAACTCTTATGAAACACGAGTGAGAATGCATGACTAAAAACTACTACTGCATGCCACAACAAGTGGAAACGATTGCTAATCAATGGCTTTATTCAGTTTCACCAGTACAAACGGTTGGAAATTGCATAGTTTACAAAATAGCTCCTGCTATCATGTTAAAATACTCTGTTAATTTAGCAAATCATAGCCAAAAGTTAAGTAAGTTTGAAATTCTGGTATCATAATCGCGCACATTCAGCAGGTAGAAAATATGAAGGAGGTATTTTCAGAGTGATCAGGCTCAGCAAGACGATGTCACTTCTTTCCAGATTTCTTGATCCCACCACTAACTGTAATATGCCAGGTGAAAATTAAACTATGGAATTCAGGTGTCCCATAAAATATGTATGTACGCTTAACACTTACCCAAGGGTCCCTTCTGGCTGGCCTTGTTCTTCATAGCCTCCAGGGCCTTTTGCTCCTCTCTCTTCTTCTGCTTTAGTGCCAAATCTTCCTGTAAATTGAACAGTTACTGTGTTACTAAGTGATTTGCTGGCGCTGATCATAGAAGATAAATGGTCTATTTAGATTAGATGGGTCGAATCAATGTTTGTATTAAGGAAGAATTAATGTTTAGAATGAATAACTCGCTGGGATTGATTACCCACAGAAAATCAATGAATCTTAGTTCTTGTTTACTTTTCGGTAGTTACCTCATCCAAATCTTTGCTCTCCTTCTTTGGTGCCTTCAGAGGCTTTTTCTTTCCGCCTAATGAGAATATAAGAGAGAATGTTTGCATTACATTATCTAACTGAATCAATTATGAAACTAAAAATTATTGTCAGTCGCCAATATATAAGTATAAAATAAATCGTTACCTTCTCTGCCAGACATGTTGTTAATTGTGACTTCACTACGTTTGTACAAAACAACGAATCAAATCACACCAAGATCCAATGCGCAGCAGTACGCCTGAAATTAATTAATTAATGGCGAATCAGTCTTATGTTTCAGAATGAGAACAACAAACTGCTGGGATCAGACTTCAGACTCACCTTTTTCCTGCGTTGGCGAAAACTCTCAACACCTAACAGCAAATCTGATTTTTGTATGGAGATATTTGAATATTGAACTGGCAAGCATGGATTCGCACTTTTCTCATTCCTTGCCCGTAAATGCAATCTCAATTTCCCAATAACCATTTGGGTTTAAAAAGGTAGCAGACGGATTAAAGATCAACTCTATTTATCCGATAGCTTATGAATGAAGCCATTATTAATCTAATATGCCCTTTGGAATCCATGAATTCATAAACTCTCTTGGTATTTGCTCCTGACATTTTGACGTGTGGACTTAGGAGTAGGAGGAGGTTTCTTCTATACACGAAGACACGAATATAGGCAGCACAAAGCCTCAACAAAGTTTCATGTCGGCTCTTTCATTCAAATCCAACTATGGGCTTGACCCCAAGTTGATAAATTCTGATTCCCCGAAAATATTTTCTTAATTGCCCTGGTGGGTCGCACGTTGAACATCATTTCGAAACTTATCGTGAAAAGTGCTCGTGAGCTAGCCGAGTGTTGACGAAATCAATCGGAATCACAATTTAAGAGATTGGAATTACTTCTCAACAACTCGCGGACATCTCCGCATGTATTGACTCACTTAAACCTATACTTCTGCAGTTTTAGTTATTGAAACCCTGTGCAATCATGATGGTCGACAACGAATACGGTTCGTTCGGCAGCATTGGTGGTGGCAGTGATCGAAATGGAATTTCCAAAATTCGTGATTTAATACGACGGCAAAGACAAGAATCGGACGGCGGTGGTGTGGACGATGGACTGGGCATAGTGGGAGATTTGGAATTCACATACAGTGACACTGACACCTACACGAACGAAATTTCTGAACTTTACTCATACACTGAAGTAGGTGAATTCCGGAAGAATTTGATAGCCTACGAAACTCTGATGAAAAAGTGGAATTTCCCATTGCAATGGCAAAGACTTAGCCCTAAAAACAAATCGTCAACAATACAAAGACTCCTCAATCAGTTGGACCTGTCTAATAAAACTCAACGAAATGAAGCAACAAGAGCTCTGCTATATATCGCGCAGGTACGGCAACTCTTCACTGATAAATTGAGCATATATGCTTAATTCAGTACCTATGTTGATTGGCAGGGTTGCTGGGCAGAGGTCCAGTCAGAACAGGAGCAACAGCAATGGACCAGACAAAATGTCGCACTTTTATACCAAAACGGAGCTTTCAATGGTGTCATCGATTTGCTGAGCTTAGAAATTGAGTAAGTGACTGAGCAAACGTTGGCATTCGTTGGTTGCTTGATATAAGTGTGACATAAATGCGTTGTACTTCAGATTTGGTCCAACGACGGTTCGGAAACCAGCAGTAAGCTTAGCGGATTCTGCAGATCTACGGGTAATTCTCAGCATTCTCTACACGATTGTCGATACAATGCGCACCTCAAGTGAAGACGAGTCAGGAGAACTTCAGGAATTGCGTCCTACTTTCCAGGCACAATTAAGTGAGTACATCAGCATTTTAGCGTAAGTCAATGTTCCTAATTTCCTATTTTCGCATCGAAAGGTGAGCCAATGGATGACGAGCTCATTTCGATAAAATTGTTTAAAATGGTGACAAAATTTTGTGGAGGATCTGCTCCACACTTTCCCATCAAGAAGGTCCTGCTGCTGCTTTGGAAGGTGATTCTGCTGTCACTCGGAGACAGCAATGAGCTGAAGAGTAGAAAGAGTACGTTATTTTTCTTAATAAATGAATGCTATGTTCCTGTTTCTAAGAATGTCCTTTGAATTTAGATAACTATCGTGAAATGGTTGGTCTACCTGGCCTAAAGGAAGACACGATCGATGTGTCCAAAAACATGAGGGCGTCCTCACCTCCAGCAAGTGCTTCGGACCGACTTGAAGAGATTAGAAATATACGACCGCTGCGGAGAGTAAGTAATTTCTTCAGCCTTCCCTAAGAGTGACTTTGATATTTTAAGCAAATTGACACTCTTAAATATGTGGTATCTCTTCTTCAGGGTCTAGTTAAACAAGGGAGTCTAGATGAAGCTGCTACACTCGATCTGGAAATGAGTGACCAATTAGACGATGAAATGAAGGAAATCGAAGAAAGAAGAGCGATGGAAGAGTCAGGAGAGTTGCCTCAGCCTCCTAGTCCTCGACCCATGACTCCCATACCAGCTAAAACGAAAGGTAGATTGCGGTCTACTTATCCTAATGACCTGCTCATTACTGGGATTACGTAATTTGTAGGACTTCCATGGGCTCCCAAAGTACGCCCAAAAGACTTGGACTCCTTCCTTGATTCTTCCCGTGTAAAATTCGTTGGCTTCCCAATTCAAGGTGATCGAGATACTCTGGCTGGTCTTCCACCACCAATTCACGAGGGTGTGAAAGTCTTGAAGCATGTCAGTATTCTCTACATTTTCAATAAATATATAAGGGTTTGCCGGTTCAATGTTACACTCTGTTTCTACTGTAGCATGTGTATACGTCTCTTAACGATTGGCAAATTAACCGCGAAGAAGATCTTTGGAAATCTCCCCTGTCATTGGAAGAAAACGAGTTTGAACGCACAAGTAAAGAAAGTGAAACAGAGACTTTGTATGCAGCTGTTTTACCAAATCTTCCACAATACGTCATCGCACTGCTGAAGATTCTACTGGCCGCTGCGCCTACCTCCAAAAGTAAAACTGAGTCAATAAATATTATGGCTGATGTCCTACCTGAAGAAATGCCGTGAGTTTACTTAGTTGTCTGATTACCAACAAATGCTTCGTTGAGTCTTGATTCTGTATTCCAGGATGACGGTGGTCCAGTCAATGAAACTGGGAGTTGATGTCGCAAGACACAAGGAAATTATTGTCAAGGCTATTTCTGGCATCTTGCTCCTTCTCCTCAAGCACACAAAGCTAAATCATATTTATCAATTTGAATTCATATCTCAGCATTTGGTGTTTGCCAATTGCATCCCTCTGGTCTTGAAGTTCTTCAACCAAAATATTACCGCGTACATCACCGCGAAGAATACGTAAGTCTGTTATTTAAACCTTGACTTAGGATCCCGCTTCAAATGCGTTGATAATTTAGGATTGTTTTAACGGACTTCCCGTCATGCGTTCTTGGAGACCCTCCTGAATTGACTCCAGAGAGCTTAGAACTGGGGGAGCCTCAGCCGTACTGCTGGCGAAATCTGTTTGCCTGCATAAATTTGCTCCGAATTCTGAATAAGCTGACCAAGTGGAAACATTCTAGGATCATGGTATAACTACAAGCCACAGAGCAAAGTAGACAATTCATAATTGAGTATAATAATTGTATGTTTTTAATATCTGTACAGATGCTGGTCGTATTCAAATCAGCTCCAATTTTGAAACGGTCCCTTCGTGTCAAGCACCCAATTCTACAGTTGTACATTCTAAAACTGCTCAAAATGCAAACCAAGTACTTGGGACGGCAATGGAGAAAAGCTAATATGAAGACCATGTCTGCCATTTACCAAAAAGTTAGACATCGGTTGACTGATGATTGGGCCTATGGAAATGGTATGTGCCAAATTGTCGACGTTTTTCGTAAATTCGTGGAGCTTGTTGATACAATACTATTGTATATCTAATTCCCAGATCTAGACGCAAGGCCGTGGGATTTCCAGGCTGAGGAATGCAGTCTACGCGCTGCGGTTGATCGATTTAACAATAGGAGATACGGTGACTCCGGGAAGGTATACCTAAACCAGCAACGCAGCACTTCTGCTTCAATGACAATCCTTTATTTTGCCATCCAGGTTCTGCCACCCGATTTTGAAATTGTTGACACCGACATACGTAGCGTGCTCGGGCGACCAATCCAGTTAACCCCCACCTTTAAGGAAAACTATGAGCAATGGCTTGAACAAGAAGTATTCAAAAATCCAATTGACTGGGACGAAATTATTAACACAAACGGATACACCTAAGATGGTTTCGAAATAATGCAAAATTTTGGTTGTAGCTACTTTCAATTGATTTTTTTGTGTATTTTTTTTAATAGTCATTTTTAATAGCTAAAATAGGAAGCAGAAAAATGTTTTGGTATTCCACAGAAGAAGTACCAATAGAGTCAATGCGGGTGCCCCTTCCCGGAATGTTTAAAGCTAGGCCATTTATACGATGCTTAGTCAATGGTTGGATATTACGCGAATGGAATAATGGTTGCGATGATGCAAATTCTCAGTTTTGGCAATAGATTACAAGCCATGACAAACCGAATATACGTAATTCAAACCCATTTACGTAATGAAATTTTTAGTAATAAATCGATTTTATGCAATTTGTTACTCTGTGTACACGTTTATTAATCGTAATTAGGAAATAGGTCTTAGTTGGCTGATTTGCGTGTACATGGGAGCAGGATCACAAGACCCAATGTTTTCATGTCATGCGGTATTGTTGATGACTCGCGACCTTTTCATCCCTGTTTGCAGAAAATATTATATTGTCGGGTCACGTTTGACCTAGCTCATAAGCCTGAATCATACGCATGAGCTGTCATTTTGCTAGAAAATTAACGGCACGCCAACCAACGTGACTTGACGAAAGAAGGTCCAAAAATAAAAATAGGTGCAGCAATTTTGTAAGCTAAATAAATAACTCTCAACGATAATTTTGATTATTTATGCTACTGTCTTCATCGAGTATCCACGCATTCAAGTTCGCCCATTGGAATGCTTGTATCTTAGTTCTTGTTTACTTCTTGAACTCTGCCCCGTTGCTCATCCAATTCTTTTGAATTTTGAGTTAAACTGAACCGGTTTCTGACTTGATATGCATTGTTGATTATTGCATAATGTGACTAACTCTTTGGCAATGATGACTAACTAAAATCTAACTTTGAAAGTAGATGAGCAAGTTTAAGGGTGAAACGCTGCAATGACGCATTTAAAGCCGATCAACTGGTAGCCGACCGCCGCGCAACTTGCAACCGATGAAACTTAAAATTTCGTTAAAACTAAATACCAGAAGCGACAGCAGCAAGAGCGGCAGGCTAAAGCGACTGTCTCGTTTTGTACCGAGTCAATTGCTTACTCACGAAACTGGTACTATGAGCATTCGATAAAGTTGCAATTTAATATTGAGAATTCAAGTGAAGTTTATGTTTATGAATTAGCACCTGTACAGAAAATTGGCGTCAAACTGAATCTGGAATTTTCTCTGAAAGTTTCTTTATTTTCTCTTCCTGCTTATGGCACATAGTCACCCTAATCGTCTGCCAGTGTCCCCGGTAAAGTCGCTCAGTTGATGGGTTAATTTTTCGAAATCATAACCACGATATACGCTCTTTATGGGTTATGCGCTGTAGGTAAGAAAATGAATGTCATTGAATCCTAACGGAAAAATAATATGAATCGTAGGACGGAAAGCAAATGCACACTCTCACGTCATTATTGCACTTTATTCAGCGGAACGTGTGACGAATGGGGCACATCCCAACCAATTGTTAGTGTAATGACAGTGTGCGTCGTGGTGTTGTCCTCAATTATTGTGTGCGCATTGTTGTCGCTACGAAATTTTGCGTATTGTATTTACGTACGAGCTTGCCGTCATGAATCAAAAGCATCTTCCACGAATTTCTACGGCTGAGGCTAGCCTGGGTTTGATGCACTGCAATTTATATGCGTGCATTTAGGACTCTGATTTCGAGTGAATCGTGAATAATTGCAAATTTGACCTTTTTTTGAACGTTGCAAATAGACATTCGTTGTTGTACTCGCATTCAAATTCTATCAGTTCTCGGCGTCCCAGTGGGACTCCGAAGCGACGTCCAGCATGTAAATTAATGAATCATGTCTGGCTTTGAAGTTTTGGGTACCAGCCCGGACAATGGATGTAAATTAAGGTCATCACGGACGGACCAAGTAAAAAAATGATCACCTCGAAATGACATTCCAGTACAACATGCGTGGCATGGTCAGCCACAAATCACATGCAAGCTAAAAAAAAACTCGGACCTTTTCTGGACTACTCTGGACAGCCAAGCTTCTCTCTGCCTGCTAAATTGCGACGTGACGACAAAAAACTTCGAGAACAAAATTATAATTAAAGGTTGCAACTGCAAGGTACTTTTCTGTCGCCGTAGATAGCAGATACAGAAACAAGAGTACAACTGAAAAATGAATAAATGAATTGAGTCAGCAGCAGGCGTAGAGCACTGAATCAAACGAAGAATAAGGAAAAGCCAGCCAACTGAGACAAAAACAAAACCCCTGCTTATAAAAGCACCATTGATCATTCGTTCTTGTGTGCGCTTGCTATCCCACTTTTCTACAGGACAAGTTCAGCACTTGCAGCGGAACCACTTATTGCTTCGTGTTTGTCTCGTGCAGTTCATAATATACAAGTACAAGAGTTTCTCGAAAACTCGAACGTGCTACGACTACGCTGCTCAACTCGCAGTTTCTGCTTCGCTGGTAAATAAATACACGTTATTGTACTTTACCGTATTTAACGCAATTGTACCAATTTTTGTTGGAAAATTTGCGACTGCAGTTGCAAAAACCCATTTCCGCTTACAATTACCACCGTTTTAAGCTTAAGTTTTGCTTTTTGGTTCCTTTCCTTAGTTTTACGAAGGAGTCGCTCTAGTTTGGTTTGCTTCAAACGAGGCAGGTAACTTTTCAACTTCGTCCATGTTGGATCTTCCATTCTGAATTGCCCTTCTGTTATGGCATAATTGCAGATTGACACTCTGGGTGTGGCTTCGTGAATTCTAATTTTGGTTGTGGTTTTGTACGCAAGTCAGTATTATTATCGCCAGCACCATGTTGATCAAAGTGACCACCGTCTTGTTGGTCTGCGCCTGCTTGACCACCGCTATTCCAGTCGGTAAGTACCGTTTTTACATGCGCTCAATGTTTGCACGTTCTGTAAGCAAGTGACACAGTGCATTGATTTTCGCAATTGCGGATTGGTCATTGTGCCGGTGATTGTCATTCTGCCGTACGGATTGCGTTCAATAGGCTAAATCGGCATCTAAAAATTCATGAGATTTCTCTACATGTGTACATGTGGCATAATAGTCACACTTCGAGACTATGACAAGGCATATGAATATTGCGTGCTGCGTTTAGCCTCCTCACAAAAATCTATCGAAACTTTCCAAGAGTAGCGTGACTGAATTTATGACAATTAGCATGTTATTCAAAATCATAGCTCAACCTTGGCTCAGAGGAAGATTAAACCTGCACCGAGATTTGTTGAGACATGTATGTTTTGTCATTTCGTACGCAGTAAACATGCATGACACCGTCGCTCTAAATGTAAACACGAGTAATTTGCGCTAATTACGTTGAGTCGAGATACTTCAACAGCGCGAAAACGCTTCCAGATTCCAGGCCTCAGCGTTTCCAGGAGCCAGTCTAATTTCAGTTTCCAGAGGCGTAGGCCTGAGTCACAATATTTTATCAGCACTGCCTTCATTAAGCTGGCTTGCTCATTATTGTCTTACCCTTCCTCAATTTTGAGCATAGCGATTTTATTTAGTGACTCAGCCACCTGTATCGCATCACACGATGACTGTTTACTTTCAAAATCAATGTCAAAAGTTTCTACTTGATTAGCATAAACCATTAACATTTCAACATCGTTGTGCATCGTTCATTTTGACGATATGACTAGGTAAATGTTTCTGAGATGAGTTCTGCGTAGTCGTTGAAATGCAGATTATTTTTAGTATAGGCTTAATGAGCACTTCAATGCACTTCATTAGAAGGTGGAAGTGGAAGCACCCGACATTAGCAAATTCCCCCTACTAAGGTAATGAGAAGAAAGCTAATTGCATCGTCTGTACTTAGAAGATGGAAATGGAAAATTGGAAAATGCAATCTTTTATGCCAAATGCTTAAATTGTTTAAACTTTGGAACCATAAAACTGAAAATGCGCGATGAACCTCAAACTCTGACTTTTCTTAAATAATTGCAATTATGAAATAATTTCTAGAGAATGAAACCGCACGGAAACCAGTCGTGATTGACATTCCCGCTGGTCCACCACCAGAAGAACCGTCAACCAAAACTGAACAAAAACCAGAAGTGTCAGTGACAAAGCAAGATGGAGACAAGCCGGTTGATTCCGATGTCGAAACCATTCCAACAGACTCGTCCAGCGATGAAGTTGGCGACTTCAAACCAACATTCGTCATTATCCGCACTCGTCCATTCTTTTCTTCCTCGTTCGGGCAGTCACCATTCTTCTCCTCACCATTTGGGTCCGGTGGTGGTCTTTTCGGAAACTCACCCTTCTCATTCAATAACCCCATGAGACCCGCTAACAGGGACAGAGATCCAGCGAGCTCATCGAGTTCTGACAGCTCTGAGTCCGTTGTTCCCTTCGAAGGCCCTTTCAGCAGGCCATCCTACTTCAATGTTGATGGTTAGTTGACCAAGAATTAATAATCTCATTTTTGCAACAAGATGTTTGTTAACTCAATTTTTTGGTGGCAGACTTAATGACTCGTCTTCAACAACAAATGTCGAGTTTGTGGGGAACACTTTTGAACCCGAACAATCGCCCAAGACCAGTCTCACCATTCCGACCATTCGCACAACCGTTTAATCCGTTCGACAGCAGCGCTGAGGAGTCCAAAAACAACACATCCTCGGAAGAAATCTTCAACATTGGTAAATTGCCAGCCAATTACACAAACTCCACTTCTGAGACTAAAGTGATTGATGGCAACGTTGTCCAAGTTAATCGTACAATTCACAAGATTTCTTCTGGAAACAACACGCGTGGATTCTTCCAATTCCAGGTTTGTCAGTATTCATCGTCATCTCCAATGCATAAAAGGTTGCCCTCATTAACGCAAGTAAATTTGCAGGTTATTAATGTGAAACCACAAGCCACAACCACGACTGAGAAGGTCGGAGAAGCTGCCGACGTGCTTCCTGCTGCTGGTGAAGACTCGGAGAAAGAAAAGCCCGAAATAATTTCCAGCACTCCGTCAAAGCCGGCCCCAGCTGCACCAGAAGCTGATCCTACTTTGAATGAAGTTGATGAGAAGAAACCAGACGGTATTGATCACGGCCTTCTGTAAACTGTGCTAAATGTGAAAGCGGCTCGGCACAGAAGACACCTGATACCACCTTATCTGCTATAAGATTTTACTCAATAACTTTGATGAATTAATGAATATTAATTATAACAGCCAATATTTTAAACAATAATACCACACTGTAATAATAATAAGCAATGGATTTTAAATATGCGCCTTCGATTTTCTAAAAAAAATTCCTCGACTTAGTGTATAAACTCACGTCTTACGTGCGGAGAATCTTAGCACAATAATCTCGCTGGAATAGAATTTCGATACCATTAACTTGTACAACTCAAATGCGTCAATTGTAAGGCCATAGCCGAATCAGGATAAGCTAAGCTGATGCTAAAAGCCTACCATCTTACTGCGTTGTTGGTTTGGTTATTTTAAGAAATAATTTAGCAATACACGTACCTCGGTAATTCCTGAAAGCAACGATGTGATTTTAAAATTGTATTACCAAAAGTTGCGACTTTACGCATTCATAGATTTTATGTTACTGATTCAGAAATCGAATAGAATTTGCCTTTTTAGTTTAAACGCGTTGCTGAAACTTAAATTCAATCACCTTTGCTTTGAGATTGTGATTCTAAATAAAAGTAGCAAGTAATACTACAACATGTCCACATTGCTTTACTTTTTTCGAATAAGTTCTGTTTTGGGGAGCTCATCAGTATCTCTGATCGCATCTTAGCATTTTCTTGCAGTATATCCGCTGGCACTGCGATTCGAACTACTGGGCTCTGCGCTATAAAAATAGAACGGTCAAACGAGCTGTCATATTGTTAACGAATTAGCGGCACGCCAGCAAATAACGAAGGCGGATATAAAAATACAAATGGGTGAAGCCATTTGCAAATTAAATCCTAACACTAATTTGATGATTTATGTCAGCGTAATGAGCGAATGCCCACAATACCCGATTCCACTTCACATTGTCGCAAGTCAAATTTTACACATTTAAGCTGCTTTCTCATGCAAAAATTTGGAAACATTCATATGGTCGAAACAACATATATGCAATTTGTCGAAATTATAAAAGTCAACCATTCGACTGATTTCGTGGGCATCACAAAATTTATTCAATTCTGCTCCGATATGGAACAAGGAAGTGATTTCAAGTATGTCAGCAGCGTGGGAAAAAGTGGGCCAAAAACGGGTACGATTATACTCTAAATAAGACAGTCGGGGACACGGAGTACTGGATTTGCTCGGTGTGCGGAAAATGTGCTGTGACGCTTATCGCTACAGCGGGTGAAGTGAAAAGGGGTAAGAAAGGATGGGATGTGGACGTCGGGCAGCATTCAACGCACGCTCCAGACTATGTGAAGTGTTAGAATTGGCACCAGGTACAGCAAAGGAGATGGCAGTTCAGGATCCAATCATGAAAACGGCTGACAGTTGGGGAGAACGACACAAAATCCTTCATTAAGTGACCAGCATTTACTTCCTACCGAGACAGTATTCAAGGACTGTATCCGAAGGTACGAGAAGTCACAGTACCAATTCAGAGATCCCAAAATGCTAATGGATTTGACAATACCTACCTCTTACCATTTCACCCTGCGAGGAGACAAGTTTCTGCGCTTTAATTCCAATGACAGTATAAGAATGCTAATATTTACGAGTCAGAACGTCAGACATATGGCAATGAAATTGAAATATGTAAAGAAAACTTCACAACTCCGGGTCTTGTAAGCAATTTCCGCAAAACACGCTTCATTAATTATTACATCAAGGCTATTGCGAGAAATCTCTGAACATTTATCAAATATTTTACACTTGTATTATTGACTTCATTGATTTTTAAAGAATACTGACGTGAATAAAGTTTCGACAATTTGAATGTAAGGATTCAACAATTTTGTTTCAATTTTTTTTCGACAATGCGAGTGATACCCAATACCAACGCCCGATCTTTGGATTCTACTTTGAAAACATTCTTTAGGGAAAAATAGCGTCGCGAATTGCCCGTGGCAATACAAGCTTCCATTTTAGCTGATAATTGTCCCTCATTCAACGGAAGATAGTGTTAAATTTCATTTTCACCAAGACTCTTGTATAGTTCCAGTTCCATTTGTCTGTGCTGATCAGGCTACTCTATTGTTAGTCAAAAATGACAATGATACAAGACTGTTACTCTCGAGTACGATTCTAAGGATTTTTCTACCAATATTATGATAGTATGAATGCACAACCTTTGGGTCAGAATCTTCTGCCTAATTGTCTAATGATCGGAAATATCTACACAGTTCCTAACAAGGAATACCACATCCGGAATCGCCCTTTACTTTACTATTTGAACTAACGAACAGAATTTATATAAAAATATAAGAATCCTAATTTTCACAATCGACTGCATTGACATGCCACGTAGCATAGCTTCCTATGATGTTTGGGCGTTCTCGACTTCAGTATCGTCCAGCTGAAAAGAAATTGCGACCAAAATTGCACCTAAATTAGCTTTGAGGTTTAAGAAGGGACACGACGTGCTCTAGCATGCGGTCTGGTTAAGCCAAATTTCTCTTTTCCACGGTCCAACGATCTTTCGCAAACATACTGTGTAGTCCAGAAGCAATGCAATATTCTCCGGGCATCATCTCGTCATAGCAGTGTCTGGGGAGGAGGAGAATTGCATTACAATGACGGAGAATTCGCATGAAGCGAATTAATCCTGCTGAGTTCTGCGCTAATTTGTTCGGACTCACACATCAGACATATCATTTACACTTTGGGCCGATTCCCGGAATCCAGCCACTCAGTCATCAGACAAGGGTATTGACTTCATAGCATGCCACGCCACGGGATAATATGTGGCTAAGTTTACGACGACAAAATCTACAATCCACCAAAATACTGTGTACCAGGTCGTGAAAGTTTATCACACTCTTTCAATCTTTCCATACTGTCAAGGACAGCGTTCTAGCAACTTACCATATTGCGAATTATTTGGCAAAAAATGCAGGCGTTTTCAGACTCTTTGCTCAATATTCTTTCGTACGTATAGGCATTTGGTTGTACTATATGAATAACACGTTGTCGGTATCACACTAATATTTGCTTCGTTGTCTGACTGCTGACTAATGATGTGATTTATTTTTCTATTGCTTATTCACTTCTTCATTCATGATTTCACTGTAGTAATTATCCATGGTTGATATGAACTCACAACTCACACCTTTCTTTACTCCTCTGTGTGCTTCCATGAACTATGAATGGTTTTTTGCTGTTATGATGATAAAGCCAAATAATTTTACTACGTCGTAGTAGTCTGGTCTGTGAACTTTGTCTCCTGCTTCCATGTGCTCGTACGCAAATTTGCAAGGTTGCTGATTCTGTTGTCTGCTGCAGACATGCTGAAAATGACGGACGGTAGCCACACCAACACAAATAAACCACAAATAATAACCGCGCGGTCAAATCGTCTCCTTAGCCCTGACCTCCACCGTGAGTTAATTGTTGCTGCACGCCTGACGTCTTCTGTCATGCCGTCGTATCAAACGTTTGCAAAATCGCTCTTGATTCTTGACTTCTTAATTATATGATAAAATATTTATTGGCATATTTGGTACTGGATGTCCATATTTACACAGAAGGGTAATTAATTTGTGTGTGTCTATCGCGTGTCTTGCGCTTGTATTCCTTTTTTGACGGTCGTGGCTAGTATTTTGGTCATTCCCGTGTGTGGGCTCAAAATGAGACATGAGACATGTAATTACAACTTTACGGGTGCTTTGCCGAGTTATTACTCACCCATGAACTTTACGGGGCACTCGATTGGCATTTCGTCGTCAACTTTGGATGTGCGTCGTAGCAGGTGAATCATCTTTGGTCACTCCAATGATTGACTTTTATGGTGAACCGGTTGAACATTTGGGCATTAAGTAGGCGATCAAGAATTAACGACCTCACTTACGAAAATGACGCATGGGCCTAAAATGCTCTCGTCCTCAATGTGCATCATCGCGAGGCATGAATTAATTCCAGAAGAACGCCCATTAATTTTCAGTTTCAACCGAACAAGCTGATAAATTGATGTTGATCCGAGATGGCAGTTTATCATTTCGATATGAGAAAGGAGAAAGTAATCTGAGCAGTCTTTTCTTCAACTTGGTTAATATAAATGATAAATGTAACATGAGTTCAAAAATAAACTTTTCTTTGAGAATTTCCTGAAACTCTGATTTGTTCATTTGAGAGGGCGACGAAACAATTGATGAAGGCGAAATGGAACGGAACGTTCTGGAATTCGGTTGATCTCTGGAAAATGAGATTATGAACAGTAAACAATCTTTATGCTCATGATGAAATGGTTCTTTAATTTTTCATCCCATTGTTCAACTTTCGTATCATTGACAGAGATTACGGGTTTCCGCGGTCTAGTCGATAATCGCCCGCTTGGAGTCTGAGTGAAAGGCGGATTATTAAGTTGTTGACTCAATTACTCCAGCTGCGCTCACCATGACGGAGAAGAGAGCTAGCGTCTGGGGAATTCTAGTGCGTATGTAATATGAATTTGATCACTCTGTCCAATTACTGTATAAAAAGTACAGTGAAAAGTAAAGTAAGTGCTGTTTTCGAGGAAAGCGGCAGGGAGACATTGCACACGTAAATGCCTAAACTTTCAAAATCTGTGCATTGCGCACTTGTGTCGTGCGCAATGCAATGAACTTCAAATTCGTTTGCAAGTTTTCACAGATTCTGAAATCCTTTCCCAAATGATAAGGCATCGTCAACCACACTTGCTAAATTAATTTTGAAACACTCGCATTGGCTTTCTTTCGTTGAGTGAATTTCGGGCAACATTTGATCAGCAACATGATGACACTTCATTCATTGGAAGCCTCTCGAGACATTTGTTTTTACTTTCACAACCGGGGGAATTAAACGGGCATTGACATTGGATGCTTCTAGAATCTGGACGTACACGACCTTGATTCAAGTTCCATCGAAGGAGCTTTGGGGTAAAGGAACTTCTAGCCATATGACGCAGAAAGAGTCTAAAACTCATTTAGCCGGCTGTCTCGAGTTCTCGCAGCGACCTTCAAAAGCACTGCGTGTCATGCCGATCAGAAACTGTACGGCTGCCAAGCGAAAGCGACGAAGATTTGGCAAACTCGTAAAAATAAAATGCACACCTCGTCTGCATCTGTGCCTGTATCGTATATCATTGCAAATATACACAAAGTTTCCATCTTGAGCGTGTGTTTCCATGCGTATCCTCCAAGTCACAAGTTCACTGACCACACACAAACACGTTCATATAGAAGGCGAGCACGCCGGACTCGGTTGCCGCTTAAAAAGACTGCAGCGATGTAATCTCACTTAATGTTTTTTATCGTACAACGTGCCTGCATTTTACTACGCCAAGATACAACTTGAAACGTTAACCAGACAGACTAATGGCTCACGGCATGGTGACAAAGAAGAATGAACTCTTTTTTGCCGTGCTGCGGGATTCACCTTGAGAAGTCGCAATGACTGTTAATTAGCGTAGATGTGGAATTTAAGCGCTTGGTTGCAGGTGGTGCTGGCGTGAAGAAGTTGGCAGCTGCGGTACTCGAATATAAAGTGGGTTTTGACTTCTGGATCGTGTCGGAAAGTTTATTGTACAATTAACGTGGTAATTGATATTAACCGGGCAAGTGCTTGGTAAGAATGCGTGCGCATTTTCGCCTTCAGTTTCGAGTAATTCGACCTCCATTTCATTAGCGAGTTGAATCTGCTCTATTTTAATTAATGAGAAAGTACGTATAGGTTTTATTATTAAATTACACCCGAATCAGACGTAGAAACGTCCAGGTTCGCATCGCAGTATGACTTCCCGCAAAGCATTTCCCTTGAGTCATCATTCCGTCATTGCTGTCATGATGCAATGATCAGTTGACCATCATTCAATTAACTTTTGCATGAGATTTAATCTTGCGTTGGTAAAGATTGTATTTGAGGTCGTTGCCATGTTGTGGGTGGTTGTGAATCTCTTTGCATCAAACGCATTCGTCGTATGGCCATAGAAAGTGTCAAACGAATTTCGCAATGTTCGTAGAAAATGTCGTGATCCTTAGTCGCTTATGCATGCTGTCATTAATTAAGCGATCAAATTCATAATACAGTGAACTAGATCACATCAGAATAGAGCGAATGACAAATAGTTCATCAAAGGAATGAAATCTCGTATCGCACTTTGAGAATTTCATTGTAACTTTAACATGAGCCAGACTTACTTCGTTGTTAAACCGCCAGATGGGAGTGCGAGTCTGAAAAGAGAGCTTCAATAACGCTGCCATGCCGTGCCATTCTGTTATTGTTGTGTTTGGGTTTGCTTTAGTTCGGGCCAGTCAAAACTTGCCCCTGAGACATCAGAGAAGCGTAGTAGTGGGCTGAATGCGTTGGAACCAGTCTGCGAAAACTGAATGAGTCATAGTCATGCCGAGCCGTAATACTAGCAAGTTCGTGATCCATGGAGTATGAGACTACGCTCTACGTAAAGTACGAAATCGTTTCGACTTTGAGTTCATGGATCTCTCGATCGAATGGATTTTGTTGCTATGCTCCATGCCGCGTGTACTGTTGCACTTCGTAGTAAATCGCACGTTGCTACCGCCCCGTACGTTTATTGTGGTGCAGTTTCTTGGCCACCAAAAGCAATTGAACTCTGAAAAACACGTGAGGGTTTACTACGCCGTACTCGCAGCGGTGCATGCTGAAGTGTTTTGATTCTGATCAAATGTTGATCGAAAATGAGAATGAGACTGCTAATTTTTGCAATATTTACTTCATCCATTGTAAATGACTTGAGGCACCGGGAAAGGAGAGTTTGAATAACGTAACAATTTAGTATTGATATTTACTTTTAGTTACCAAACACCAAGAATTGCGAAATGGGAAGAGCTTGCAGGGCAAACTCGAATCTATCTAAAGTTCGTGTCGTCAAGTGAAGGGTCTCCGGTGTGGAGTGCAAACACAAATAATGCCAGCAAATACGGGCACGGAAGTGGGGAACAGAGTGAATTCCGTTAATTTACAGATTATTGAATCCGCTGCCCTCAATGCGAATGTAAAGACGCCCAACCTTGAACCTGACCATGGCCTTAGTCATACAATCACCTTTCCTGTCCGTCTTCCTCGCCTTCTCCGCCTGCCTACAATAATATTATTGTTACCGACTACGTAGCAACTTGCTCGGTCACTGTCCATCTCAAATCACTACCACAGCACGATGATGAAATCATCAGAACCACAAGTCATTAAACTGCGATTCTCGTTCGCATGTCCTGCTGGTACGGTGGGGGGCAAGACTTTTGCCTTTTTGCAAGTCCAACTGTAAATAAACGTCCGTTTTGTTTGTGTGTGCATGCTGGCGGCTCAGTTTTGTACATTTTTGCGAACATGCAATTGGAACCCCTGTACACTGCCTTTGCGTATTTCATACAAGGTTCGGAGTGCACATAAAATGTATTTCATGTCCAAATCGTGGTCGGTCGGCGAGTTGCATGCTCACAGAACATGCACAAGGAATTTTTGCAATAAAAGCGAAACTGTGCAAAAAGTACAATGTCCTCTTCCCCCTTTTCGCGAATTCGTATTCCGTGCACTTTGAGCCAACGTTTGGTGGGAACGAAATGAGCTCAGCGCTTTACAAGGGTAAAAGTGCATAAAATCGTTTTTGGTATTTTTCAATAATAAATTGCCAACCGTGCGATGCAGTAAATGACTGAGTATTTGTAAACCGGTTCTCATTACGCGCAATGAGACCATGGTGGTGGATTGTCACGATGACTGACACGGTAAAGTTTAATGAGTTTTTAGTCCTTGGAGCTCAGTTTCGGGAGGATGTTGCATGTTGGGCCCTGGAGACATGCAATGTGCAATAACCATTACTCGAGGTTATTATACTCGGTGGAAATGAGAACCTTGAACAAATCGACGCGTCTCAAGTGCTCGGTTCCAGAGAACCCTTCTCCGCTGCTGGACCGGAAGTTTAAAATTTTATAAAAGATTTTTTTCAACTCCTTCACTCATTCGTCCATGCTGCTGTCATCTCCCCTTCTTCATTTTCCAACGCGCAAGACTTCTTCCTGACCGACCGAGAAGCCGACTTCTTTTGTGTTCCTGGCTTCTTTATTTACTTGTCTCCGTGAGTGCTGCGCCAACTTCCTCTCCACAAAACTAGTTAAAAGATGATCGTGCTATGATGAAGAGTCGCGGAGCATGTTAACTAAAGAGCTCTTGAACATGACAGGCATGGGCACGCCACGACCTTACAATCATGACTGCTGAAGTCTGCCGCTGCTGTTGACTGATAATGGCAATGTGATGGAGATCATTCTTCCACTCAAACATATTCATGTTTCATAAACGACCTCTTATCACCATCATCATTCTTGGAAACGACCGAACGAGGCTCGAGTGAGTAATCCGTACTCCGTGTTCCAACACAGAAGATTGTCGCGGGCCAAAAGATGCATCAAGATGATTGTTTTGCTTTGGAACGTTGTATTATTTACATCTCATCTTGTGCACCGCGTCTCCGTGCCGATCCGCAACTGTTGCTGCTGCTCTCGTTCATCAAGACGTCAATAATTATTGTCTTGCCTCTCAATCCGATACTTCCTCAACTCATCAATTATCTGCGGCAGCACAGCCCATATGGCACCGAATCGCCTCGTATGCTTGTTTGCATAGCCACATCATCATACGAAAGATGAAATCATTCTGTGGGAGACTTATTTGGATTCAATCACGACGACGACTATGGTAACCACGACGCATTTCCTGTCCACGTCCTGTTCTAGGCCACTGGACGGACGTGAGGCCACGTTTACCCGTCACCACTCAATGATCAGTGTAAACATGGAATGAGGATGACGATATTCCAAACCACAACAGGAGTGGGCGTTCGGCGTCTGAAGGCTTGTTGCGCAGTGAAAGCACAGAGACAAAAGGAAGCGGGCGGCTTTCTCGTTCCTCCGCATTTGTCATTTACACGCTCATTACACTGACATTGAAAGTCGCAGTCGCGTCTGTATTGTCCAAGTGTAATAATAAAAAATGCACGTCTTTAACTTGTCACACGAACGCACCAGAAAACAATGTGAGGCATCCGAAATGCAAGAGAAATGAATACGCAGAAGATGGTACGGATTTTCCAAGTTTTTGTTCCGTTGTAGTATTGCGATGATGCAGAGAAATGATGATGACATTTGGAGATGAAAAGATGAGAAAATATGGATGTGCGAACAGGCAGAAGAATAAAATACGCAATGCGAAGAAAAGAGGGAAATAAAACAAATGTTTTGAATTTTTAGATTTCTTTCGCTTTGAGCGAAAACAAGCGAGGCGCGTGTTTTTTGCTCGTTACACGAAGCGAAAGTATTTTAAAAATTAAACACCGATCTTACACGACGGAGTCGACAGACTTCGCCCTTTTAATTAATGAAACACAAGCGGCGCTATGAGCAAATTAATTAAACCATGAACAGGAATTGACGCTTGTTGGCATGCATTCGTAATGATGACATTGACTTTCTCGTACTCGTGTGAATATTGCAATAATGAAGTGCAGAAACACGTGTCAGTACGTAAGGAACCAGTTAATTGCCCGTGGCCACCCGCGCGAGCGCCCAATTTGTGCACTCTAAAAGATTACGACGGCACGAGTCGTACAAGTATGTACGAATGCAGGACTGCACGAAGGAGGGTTGCAAGACACGTAATAATAATGTAATAAGAATTTTATGGGCAGTGGAAGAATATTTCCAAGAATCACAATAAAGAAAAGAATCAAGTCGGTCTCCTTGGTTGTGACTTCCCCTGCCCTCGTCCTGTTACGTAACAATGTACATGTCCCTGGAAGTGTCTGGACACACGTCAATGCAGTGCAGTGCACGTCACGGACGGGCAGAGACAGACAGACAGGAGAAAGGTACGCGAGCACTGCCCTGGGTCCCAATAGACTCATTATTCTACTCAATTTCGTTACTGGCTTTCCCTTCTCTTGTTCTACGCTTAAGCGTACGCGAAGTCCAAACGAAGACAAGAGTTTCGAGCAAGGCAAACATAACCTCGGCGAGTAAGCCACGGCTTACTGTCCCATTATATGCGTGGCGCGATCGTCAAGTCTCTTTCCGCCACCAGCTTTATGGACACATTCGCCTCTTTATCCAATAATTCTCCGCATTTTCTCCTGGCTTTGTGGGTTCAATATTCAGCAATTTAATACATCCTACATCGCAACGCATGACTCCGAGATGAACTGCACACATTCATTTCCCAACGGCGACAGCAGGATGCGAGATTTCCTCACCATACGATAATGATTGGTCAGTCACAGAGACAAAGGAAATCGCAAACACACTAAACACATTTAATCAAGCTGTGAACGGCAGGAAAGGACTGAGTTAACAGGAATGTCATTGACCACTCCGGTCCACTCCAGTCCGCCCGATGAATTCTTCGTTGTGAGGCAGAGAAAGCCTACGAATGGAATCAGTTTCATTTGTTTCATTAGTTCTTTGTACATAATTAATTAATTAGCAAAACCGGTCATCAAACGGGCTGACTTTATGACTTTTGCGTTGCATCGAGCTGACATAAGTAGATCCCGGAATATATTCGATTTGTCTTTTTGCTATTGCTGAACTCAAGTTCGGTGTTCCTACTCCTCAGCCACCGCTGCATTTATTCGTTCCAACTGGGATCCGATCCCATGTAATGTTCACGAAGCAGGGCGAATCTACATGCCCTTGTTACGCACGTGTTCTCCAAACAAGGCAGGCATCGTACAATCGCCCTTCGTGTGTATATATCATTGTAAACCCCAAAACGAGACAGCGGCTTGACTGCACTGTCTGGAAATCGGAATAGTAAAAAGTTGGTATTTGTGGGCATGGGGTGCATAGCGATTGTGGGACCGATTTCCATCCATTTTCATTTATTTCACACAACACAGCACAGTGCGGCACGGCGAGGGAAAAAAGTTTTCCCGTCTGCGAATAAATGTGAGCAAACTTCCCCCGGTCGTTCTCTATTATGTGCATTTTTTCGTGATGCTACGCTTTCACGTGTAAACACGCGTGCAGTGCGTTAACGCGTAGGTAAAACTTTTTCATCTCCTCCGCTCGTGCCAGTGCACTTCCACAATGGGCTCAGCTTTCCCTGTGTTTTCCGTGGTGCCTCGCTCCACGTGTCACCATCCTTCGACTCGAACCCGAGCCCACATTCACCAATCTCTTCCTCCTCGTGCTTGTCCTTGATACAGTATTGGAAGCGAGCGATTCCTGTCCATATGACTTGCAGACACTTGGAACCGAAACCAAAACATAAGCGCGTGCTACGCGGGATTCTGAGTGAAGGACGAGGAAAAACCATGCAGTAGAATCTGACTCTCAGCCAGTTTGCACTGCCACTGAATTCAGATGCTGCCCCATTCAAAAAATGTGTGTACCCAGCCCAAACATGCGGAGAAAGTAGCATGCGACGTGCGCTTCTTTCCGAAAGAAGAAAGCTGTTCTGTTAAGAAAGAATGTAAGAAGTTAATGGTAGAGCAATGCAATGTCTTGCGTAAATCTACATACATTCAGGTGTCATTGGGTACGTTCGTGTAAAACGTAAACCAAATGGCGACAGGTATGGACTCGTGTTTCCTTGCCGCCTTCGGTTTACTACTAAAGCGTCATTTACGCACAATTTTGAGCACATTCGCGTGATGATGATATGCGGCAGACGCAAACAGAATACTTCAATTAAACACAAATTAATGCGAGCCAAGAGCGTGATTTCTTTTTTTTTTTTACCTTTTCCAGTCATGCGTGGCGTGTGCATTAAGATGAGCGACCGGTCCGCAATTTATCAGTATTACTTCACCGGGAGGAAAAAAAGAAAAGAAGCGAGACCGTGTCGAGTTTCAAAGTAGGTCGGTCGTACCAGGCAGGAAGAGGATGGCGATATCGCACCATCAACAGAACGAAGTACGGATGTTGTTTCAACTTTCTTTGTCTTTGTCATTTTGTTGATTTGTTCCTCCAAGCAAATAATTACATTTAAAACTCTCCATTTCCCTTAGCCTTGGCTTTCCATTAACATCAAGGGGCAAGCAAATTGCTTGTCTTTTGCGTAATAGCCTCGCTTTACTTTGATGCTTGCTTGGTGAATGTCAATGCTGCTGCCACCGATGCTTTCTCTTCAGTACAACCAATTACCACTGCGTATGGCGTGCTGGCTCTGTCGCTGTGCTGCGTCGTGTTAGGCTGCTGTCTTCACCGCAATTATTCTTCGCCTCGCATAAAATATAATATCATCATCCACGAGTGATGCTGCCGCTGTATGCACGCGCCGTACTCTCGTACACCTACTCTAGACTCCTACTACGCCTCGTGTCGGTCTCGTTTCATGGGCAAGGGAAACTTCAGTTTAGTCAGTCTGCCACATGGTGAGGATATCGATCCAGATTTTTGGTTCAATTCCTGGCTGGCCCGTCTTCCTTCCCTCCAGCTTCCAGTGTGCAGCGGCGGCAGACTACAAACCCAAGCATCCAAATTTCGAACCCTTCCTGCCTAGTAGTAGAAACGTAGTAAGCGCATAGCGCAGGAGTACGCAGTCTGCGACCGATCCAGCAGACTCGTTCTAGTGACAACGCACCGTGCACACGCCGACTGGAAAGAAGCCGTGCAGATGCATTGCGTAATCGTAATCCATTTACTGCTCGAACCGCTCCAGTAGTAATTTTTCACGAGCGAAGGGTTCCCGCGCTTTGCGCTCTCCATGACGATGGAGTACGCATATTGTATTACTACGATTATGCTTTTGCCTTCCCGTCTCCATTCTATTTTTCTCAATCATACCAAACTCTTATGCTCGGTATTGGCTTCCCCTTCTTCCGATCGCTGACTCGTGTGTACGTCCATTGCGTATAGAAGGACAGTAACAACTTTCCAGACAGTACCAGATCAATAATCCAGACCATAATCTGAATTCGGGCTATAGTCTTCTGCCTTTGTGAATCCCGTATTGACTGACTTGTTTATCGTTTCATTTCTCTGTTTCACAATCAAGGAAGATTTCAATCCGCGAGGTAACTAATTATTATGAATTTGTTGAGCATTCGGATTGTGCCTTCTTCGAAAAGCAAGAATTGCAGGGTAGGATTTCCAAGGACCGGCCTGTATCGAAAGAAAGTGAGCGGCGACGACGGAGAGCACAATAAAGACACAGCATAAAAATTAGTGTTGAGGATAGAAAGCAACAACCCCATCAACATCAGAACTCCAGACACAACAGAGCAAGCGGTGAGCAAGCGCGTTTCCGAGAACGTGGTGGTAGTATGCGTGAAAATGTGCGTGTAAGGAACCCTGAACCCAAAGTCTGGCGAGCCCAGCCCGTGTCTGTATCTAGTCTGTCTATGTCTGCATTATTAACGCAGTCGGCTACTGCCTCGGATGAAAACAAACGCAAGCGAGCGGTGAATGCATGTACCAAGCACCAGGAGAAAGCGGGATCAGACCCACGCGCCTCCTTGCACTGGGCGTACATATAAACAAACGCAAACTGCACGAGAGAAACGCACCGAAAACGAGCGGAGTAGTTGACTGCTGGGGAGAAAAAGCGGGAGCAAAAAACGAGGTGAACGGCCTCCGTCTCGGCGTGTCTCGGTCGAGAGGGGGAGAAAGTTAGACAGCAGACGCTTCTGTCTCTGGATGCGATCTGTTTATGTTCTGAGAGTCCTGCATGGATACAACTTTTGGCTGCCAGCAGAGTTACGCACGAGTCCACAGTGCGTACCTCGTCTCACGTGTCTGCTCAGTGCACGCGTCCCGTTCGCCGCTCTCTTTCTCCAGAAAACAGATTTTTGCATAAGATCCGCTGCCGATGCATACCTGCTGCAGTGAGAGGCATAAAACGTAGAAAACGCCTTTTGTGACGCGTCGGGCATTTCGACGGTGGACACAAATGTACTCTTTTTTTTACCGCATTTACTATTTCACTGCGCCAATCTTGGCTGGCAGCGCGGCTTAAAGCATTTCGTGGTAAACAAAACACTCAGCCACACGTGCGTACACCCGCGCGTAACGCGTTTTACGTTTACGCATCGGGATCCGACGCCAGCGAGGAACCAGACACTCTATCTACATGTTACTCCAAAGTTGCAGCCTCGCATGGAGGCGCCGTGAGCATTTCCACAAAATGCGCGATGGCGATGATGTATCGAAAAACTTTGTGTTCGAAAACTTTCATTTACATTTGCGTAGACAATGCGAATTAATTACGTGAGTAAATGAATGAGAAACTCGTTTCGCTGGATTCGGGAAAAGCTGCTGTGCCTCGCCAGTTGCAGAAAAATTAATTCCAAGACTGCTTTGTTTACCTGAAAATATTGAAAGGCTAACCCGTAATAACAATGAGATTCAATGCCATGCGTTGTGAAAGACTACAAACACAAAAGACATGTCAAATACGCCGAAGGTTGTAATGGAACTTCGTCATTGAAACACAGCAGAAACGTTTCCTAACTGCGAAAAGAGAAATGTCGGCGGTGGAACAAAATAAATCGGGAATCTATCAAATGGCAGGAGCAGCAATTATATACGCCACTTTGATTTTGTAATACTATCTGTTCTTACGCAGTGTGTGATGTTGATTTGAGGTAGAGAAAGTTTATTCGTGAGATGTGTATCGCGCTTTCCGAGTATCCATTAAAATGGTAACTTAAAATGTATTAAAATTGTAACTTAATCGCAAACCCATTCCATCCCAACGAACCCTTCATGAAAGTATCTCATTTCACAATAGGGAAACCCGGCAATCGCAAAGGTGGACAGACTTTCCGTGGGATGGCTGGCTGACTAGGCAGAACTTTTAGCGGTCCGTGTTTAATGCTACAACGGCCATGATCCACTGAGCTGATTTTGGTCAGTTGACCAAATTTAACTGATTGATTTTCCCATGCCAGCCGCCAGCCATTTCAATTGTCTGACATTTGGCTCACAGAAAGTACAAGCTGAGATCGGTGCAAATGCGGATTAGACTGAAAAACAATTAAGTGATGACATCTGACAAACGCGAGATTCAGCGCTTGCCGTTTGCAGACAAAACATTGCTCACTTTTTTACACGAATTTTAGACGCGTCTTCAAGAAAATGGCCCGTACAACATGTGCTACGTACTTCAGGCTTTAGAGTGTGGAAACTTGAAAAGAAAACAGGAGCAGGAGCAAAAAAGAAGACGGAGCAGCACGTGCCATCATTACTCATACTACTACTACACGTCGAATGTATGCGTGCATGTAAAAGCACATGTAGAACATTATTGGTTCTATCATCCCATTCTTTCTTTCATGGCTCACATTTGCAGTGCTTTGTGGATGATGCATTGCTTAATTATATTATTTGAATATGAGATTAATAATACACGTAATCTGCTACGCGCCTGCCACGGCCGCCGCCGCTTGACAGACAAGACAAGAAAAAGGATTCGGAGAATTGAAATTCGCTTCCATTCGTAATGACTTGCACTTGCAATGCTTTGTACTGTGCTCCAGATGCATTGCCAGAGCTAAAAATATCGCCGTAGTGCAGTGTCATTTCTCTTCCTCGCGCGCTTGTTTACATTTTCTGGGTTTCAGAGTAGCAGCAGTAAGAAATTTCCTTCTGAATTGTTATTAATTTTCGTGCAGACATGCATGCATTTTCGATTCTGAATTTTGTGCGGCCTTCTTCATAATACGCGTAATGTGCATTATCTCACGTTCCAATAAAAATCCAGTTCGGGCACCGTGGCTCGGTGGCTTCTCGACCCCCGAAATTGAATGAGGCCCTGTGTTCCAGACAAGCGTTGATTGTACGTGCTCTATCGTCCTTTAATCGCTCGGTTTTTTCTTCACAGGTCTCAAACTGTGATTATTACTTGCTCTCTTCTGCGTTCAGCTCGATTTCCAGAAGTTCAAAAAGTCCAGGCGCAGGCAATATTTCGTAATCTGTTCCCAGGAACCCTTTTTCTTGTTTGGTTAGCAATTTTTCATTAAGTAGAGCTCTGGAATGAAATTATATAAAAACTGTGCGTGGGGAGACGTGAACTGCCGAATCAAGTGCATCAGAAGCTTATAAATAAGTAATTACTCGTGTCAATGGCGGTCGCTCATGATTTGCCTCAAATTCCTGCCATGCCATTAACAGTGAACTGCTAATATTCCGTACGATATTCTATATATATAATATGTGTAATATTCTGTATTCTGTTTTATGGTCGGCTACTGTACGCAGTGAAGTCTGCGGGACAAGTCGCCCTGAATGGCTGCACACAGTCACGTAAATAAATTATGGATCATCTGCCTGCCGCGATGCCATTGACCATTAGGACGATTGAATGCTTCTCTTATCGTAGTCGATCGGGCTGCGCTTTAAGTAAGTAATAATGGTCATTGATTCATTTAGATAATGTTGGACATAATACTTTGACTTTTCCCGTAAAATATTGAATGAACACGGACTTTTACTCATCCTGATTACACGCGTAGAGTGCGTACCGCTACTGCGCGCGGTCAGGGCATCATTATTGCCATGACCATATCATTAGATGGGTTTATCTGTGAGACGAATCTTTCTCTTCACTCCACCTCTCCACGTGTAACTAGTTCTCGTCCTCCCGAGATAGAAAACAAAGCATGGTTGTGGCAGCGAAATTATCCCACTTGAGCCCGTGCGGTTTACACTAGGCAGAGGAGAATGTAGTTGGGTTTCCAGCACAAAATCCAATTACTATCACTCTGGATGAGTTCGAATAGCTGCCTCTTGGGCTCGTACTCGTGCCGCACACAGCACTCGCTGTCAATAAGCCAGAGCAGAAGCCAAACCGCATAACTGTCCGTCTCGGAGATACAGCCGCAATAACCGCATACATCGGTTTGGAACTGACCACTGCGAATTAACTCGCTGGTGATGGACACGGGCTTTTGATGTCCGAATCCTGGAGCGGAATATTTTGGGCGAATAATTCAATCTACATGATGAGGCTGGTCGCAGAGTGAAAGTGCGCAGCCTGACTCGATTCAGCACGCGATGCTCGAGAGACGCCTGACCCTTCGATGTTTGATTTCTCGATTCTGCCAGTGCCATCACAATTTGTACCCGCTGCATTTGGTCGGCCCCGAATCCCTGGAGATATGAGAGCTGCTCATGCCGTTGCTAATGCATTCCGAGTCCCTTGACAGTAGTAAGGCGTAATAGGGTAACAATGCACGAATTTGGACACTCACTCGACGCACACAGCGCACACGCTAGACGATTGTTAAACATTTTCAGAATTCATTGGTCTGGTATTGAGCAATTGTCAATTTATTTCAATTTGATACTGTCGTTATTACTCTATCAAATCAAACATATTTCCAGGAACCGAGCAACTGAACAACGCATCCGTGGTAGTTCAAGGGCGCCTCGTGCATCGTGAACCTTGCATTGTGCGTGGATGAAGAAATCAAAAATTGACTTGCTCTACACCAGCAGCTGCATTACCGTAATAATGGGGTGGAGAAATTAAGAATTATTCGCCCCATGCACTTCTACGAGTGCATAAAAATCGAAATTAAAAGAAAACGAAACGGGTTTTCGCATGGCAGTTTTCCGTAGCCATTTTACTGCGACTGTAATTCGTACTTCCATGCGACGCGGACTCGTCCTGGAGAAAAGTGCAATAAACTCTCAACCTTCCTTGTGGAATCGAGCGACGCACTTTTTTACTCGTGCCTGAACCTCTCCCCTCTCGCATGCAATAATAAACAACAATTAAATATTATTATTATTACACCACCACCGTACTTTTATTGCGAAAAGAAGTGAACTTGACAACATATGGGCGATGGAGGACTCTGAATCTGCTGGGACGCTCTCCCTCTCTTTTTCTGCCATTGCTCACTGCACAGTGTTGGGTGACGCTGACTCCAGACTCCATGATTTGAATACGGAATGAGTGTGTTAAAGAAAACAGCAAAGGGCAAGTTGCAAATGTTGGGCAGAATTCTATGAAGCACAAAATGGAAATGGTGAAGCGATGGCAAAGTAATTTGTAAAATGGTAATCATCCTCCCGCGATCTGCAACAATGTCTGGGGTGAAGGCTTACAGGAAAGAATCGGCCCGTGACACTCTGTTAGCATCAACAGCGACAATCGCCACCGTGATGAAGCTTTGGTCAGACACACAGACACGTGTTTATGTTTTGATAGGGTAGCTACCGACTCTGCAGTAGTCCGAGTGAACATGAAGACGCTACCAGTCAAGTAACGCGGTACTTCTGCCCCTGAACTGTAATCCAAAATCGTTGTTTCGTTGTTTCCTGAACATCTGCACCTCGACACAAAAGCATAACTAAAATTACACACATGCAGTAATTCATAATAAAATCCTAACCAAAAAGTACAGCGTCTTTCTTTAATATTCAATTTCCCCTTTCATTTTTTCATGCCGTGCCGTAAATTCGTCTCGTTTCTTCTCTTCTTGTCTGCGCTCACACAAAGATCTCGCCTCAGAAACATTATTTCCGGTCCCTTCATTTCATGACCAAAGTCGAGTTGACAAGACGGTGAGAGTGGTTGCCACAATTTACTTTCTTTGCGTCGTGTTTGATCCGCTTTTGCCTTTTGCCCTTCTGATTGCATTACAAATATTAACGTAAGGCCTCGTTTGTCAATGCAAGAATTAAAAAGACATTTCAGCCCCATATGCCCCCAAACTAGTTCAAATGAAATGTGGTTAAAGTGCGCGGCCGGTATATGTTCAAGGAACGAGCTGGTGAAGATCTCTCTTTGATACTCAACATTCCTGGACCAAGTTTGCACAATTAAAAATCCAATTTGCTATTCGTGATGATATGTAGACATGAAATGTAGTGTTCATGCACATTAATTTTGCAAACATCTTCCAGTTTGTTTCATCTTGGTAATACCAAATTAAAAGTTTTTGATTTACAACCCACCAAGGCAGCCTGGGTCTCAAGGGGCTCTCGGAGTAACCTGGCTCTCATTAAAAGCTACCAAGACGGCCCCGTCTCGAAGAAACGGAGCCGTGTCTCCTTCCTTAATCCAAATATCATTGCATTTTTCTGATAATGTGGTCCATGGACAAAGACTTTGTGCTTGGAACATGCTCGTTAAGTTCCTAATTTCTGAAATGCAGTAAATTGCACTGTTCGGTCTGTTTGATTACACAGTTTTGGAGTATATTTTGAAGGAATTCAAATAATGAAATAAAATACTCCATAAATCTATTCCGTGCACATTTTATTACAATTCCCGCGCTCAAAGAGCAACGAGGATGACGACGGAGCAATAATTACTGCCATGAAACAATTACGCCCGAGCTCTTTAATTAAATCGTAAGAGTAACGCGGAAAGTATGTAATTATTTCATAAGCTGTTGAAGTGAAAATTCCACATTTCTCCATTTTAAAGAATTATTTGATCTCTCTCAGTCGCACGTGCATAATTAACTTTTAAGAGCATTTAAAGTTTAAGCGAAAATGAATTTAGTAACGGCTTCATTACTCAGCATGCTGAATAATTGCATGTTTGCTGGACACTTTCTTCTCTGAGTCGGAAAAATGAATGGACTGTGCATTAGGTCACGTCGCTTCATTTTCGTTGATTATGTGTCCCCAATTTCAGTTGCGTTAGCTACTCACTCTGGACTTAATAACATTCAGTGTTGCAATTATTTTGAAGGTGACTGAAATGAGAAATGGCACATGTTATTAAGTTATTAGGAAAGGTACAATTACAATTGTATGCCATGCCTTACTAATCAATACCGGGTCAATCGAATTCGCAAAGCAATTTCGTTTACTATGCGAGTGCAACCCGGTTTGAGTTCACGATGGCTGAAATTACAAATCCAAGCCTTCTGGAGTAAAATATGCGATTCATTATTAAGAAAATCCGGAATGATTGATGCGAAAACAAACCGGAGATCGAAATGCAACAACCGAAAAAGCCATTGTCCATTGTTTCTACTTGCGATTTGCGCTAATAATTTATGCAGTCTTCATTACATAACCGGCAAGACAATAGGCCGTATTCACGTATGTGTGGAGTGTATGACCATTACCTTTACCTCATTCGGTGCTCACAAATGCACGCACGCCACAAGACAATGGAGAAAGTCGTCCCGTCTAGCCCTGGAGCTGGCCCGCAGCCAATAACCTTCGCCTTTATTAAAATTGCATAATACGGCATGCACGGCATGGGTGAGGAGACGAGGCGACGCGAATTCCACGGAGCGATCTTTTATGTACTCACGCACCCAGAATCATGCCCTGTCTGCACGTGGAGGGTTTAATTCAGCCTGCTTGTAATGACGTTTTTATGACTGCACTAATAATATGAATGCGAATTCTACTACCATTCCATTTATGTTTATGAAACTGCGAAAAATTCATATGCTGCTCATTTTGAACTGGCACGCCGTCTTAAATAAGTAATGACGATAATAACGGGAGGCCGTAAAATTTGCAATGAATTTCACTTTTCGGGACTGCTGCGGAGTCGTTCTTCTGAGATTATTAGAATATTAGAGAAATAAACGCGAGCATTAAAGTGGGGGTTACTACCATGATCGTCCGTGAGCGAGAACTTGCTGCTTTGTTGTTAACAACGATTCTTCCCTCCTGTGTTTTCGATGTCAGACTTTTACTGCGTACTTTTACTAGTCGCTAGTTTAGTCGCACGACTCACGCGCTGCGTTGCGTGTATAATTTATTATTGATGTCTGGATAGACCCGGCTAACAGTTAAAAGTCTGTAATGAGACGGGCACGACAGCAGCAGGAGGGAGAGAGTTCATTCACATCGTCGTGGAGAAGGGAGAAAGTTCGACTCAAGCACACCGCGATGCAAAAGTGAGCGAGGTTAAGCTGTTGGGCGTTGGATGGAGTGAATTTGCGAAATATGCTACAGTCAATTGGATTTTATTGGGAAACTTTGCATATATAATTTTTATTGGGTTGCGTTTCTCAAATAAGTTACGAAAGGGACTCGCTCAGGCTTCATGCTAGACTGAAGCGAAACACATCCAGACTGGACTTGTGCCTTATGTTTGTTTACGGATCAAGAAGGGGTTGAAGAGAAATCAGACAGCGTGGGCTCATTTAAATAGGTAAATATAGAGGCTGTGATCCGGCGGCACGGGCTCATTGTTCTCCGTGGTGGAGAGGGAGAAAGGGCTCTTATTCAGCCCACGTGCACTCATTCGGAGTTTGCGATGAGTCATGGCTCATGATACTCGACTCGGGAATCCTAGTGAGGACGAGGAGAAATAAAATCTAATCCACAAAATACGGCTTTGGCTTTCACTTCTACCACGAAATATTCTTCACAAGAACGGTTTAAGACTTTGCAAATTCTTAATGCGATAAGAGTTACAATGTGCAGATTGCCGATGATAATTTGGGTCTTACTTGAAATTGGAGAAGAAGCTTGAACTTTGTCCCGACGCAACTTACTAAGCGGCTTGAATTCTTGCGAATCCAGAGCAGGCGATGGCCCCAGCCTAGCACTAGCCCCGGCGATGGTCCCGAGTCTGTCACCTCTTTTTGCACTTCTTTGCCCCACTTCAATTTCTGATCCGATCACAATACAATTGTGTCAACGATTTTTAAAGCAATAAATCCGAGAACCTTTCTAATAATAGTAAAATAGTCGGCTTAAGTCTCGATTTCCTGGTCTCATTCCTGACCGCTGCTAAGCAACTAGCATCGCTTTCTCTGATCTCTAATCCCTACGTCTAGAAATTGCGTCTCCTTATTTTACCGGTGACGTAGGATCCTGATTTCGAATTTGAACTCGATTCCGCTTGGGCATGTTGGCTTTGAAGAAGGGTCCGGAGGAGTTGTGCTTAATTCCAAACTAATTAAAACATATCATCTCAATACCGATTCCGCCAGCCAAAAGTCGTCTCCCGCAATTCCAAGTGGAATTGAAGATTGTAATTACTTCATTACAAGCAGCAGCAAAGTGTGAAGGTGAAATATGGCGAGGGCGTGCGTGATCGTGGGCTGCTTTTGCTCTGCACTTCTGTTCTTGGAAATCTAAAAAATCAGCCTCGACGTTGAAAAGGATCTGAGTAGACTAACCTGAAAAATGGTCTTCAGCCCTCACTGCTTGCGCCCTGAGCCCACGCGTGCCGGTGGAGTCTCTGCATTTTGAAGAAAGCCGAGGGTTTCTGGCTCGTGTCTCAATTTTTTACGTGGGCCGTCAGTAAGGCATGCTCAGACTTTCTTGTTGGACGCGTGTACACATATCCACCTGGCCCTTCTTATTCGGCAATTCAGCGCCCACTTGATGCGAGCTTTAAAAGTGTAACAGTTGTTTTGTGTGCCTGTCCTGAGTACCTGAAGGGACGACGAACGTGCGCGACAATCTCGCTCTGATTGCCCGATGATGTTCATCATCATCGCGTCTCGCATCTTGCTTGCTTTAGTGAATCGCCTCGTACTACTTGTTTTATTGAAGAGCCAGCCGGGTGTTTTACCCATTCTATGTTACATAATATTATTTTTATTCTTATGGTGATTTCTTTCGTCCGATGCGATTCCGTTTCATTCTTCAGCATCTTTTCAGAAATCTTTTCTTTTCTTTTGATTTTCCTATTATTATAATAACCTTCGTTCATCCCCGTACATGACGCGCTGCACATGCAACGCAACAATGCAGCATTTTTCCATTTCTTTTTCTCTGGTTACCATCTGGCCTTTCTTTTCATTTCGGAGCCCGTCCGTCGTTAACGATAATTCTCATTCTTGTGTACGGATGAAAACGTAATCACACGAACCGTCGTGTCTCGTGCCTCCAAATCGCTTCTTCCCCTTCGGCCACGTACTACGACTCACCTTTCATCCCAGGCAATGCCGCTGCTGCTAAAAGCGTGCCCGGAGAAATGAAATTATAAAACTGGATGATTATACGTTCGCCACTTGTACTGTTATACAGATTACATTCCGGGCTAAGTAGAGGCAGAGAATCTGGTCTGGCTTATTTAGGGAACCAGATTCGAAGAACCTGAACCTGAGTTGCTCCAGCAAAGGTTTTCCGACTCCGATGTCACAAGGTCGTGTCGTGAATTGAAGCCACGTATTTGATTGCGCTGCTGCTTTTGATTCAATTAATTCCATTTGTATTTGCTCTTCTTTTGGATTCCAGACCAGAGACACGATTTTTGATTTCTTTTTACTCCTTGCCGTCTGCAACGCACAAAATTCGTCTCGATTTCTGTCGCTTTGTGCGACGGTGATTGTTGTCCAACCCAGACGCGATGCAATGCATCGCCAGACACTGTGAATAATTCCGCACATTGTTGGCCGCACCAATAAATAATGTAGAACATTGCGTTTGACGTGCAGTCACAAAAGACGTGAGAAAACTGTATTCTTATGTTAATCAATCTTCTTTCATCCGAGCTCAGTTGCTCGGTTTCTTTTATTCGTGGCCCTGAATTTATGGCAATGGCAATGTAATTCGGGTCCGTGTAAATGTCTCAGACTCGGTACAAGCTGCTCTCGTTCCGCTTTATCTGGGTCTTTCAGGAGAGGGTCCACAAGCCAAAAGAAATGAGTTGCCCTTGAAGAAATAGGGCCACGGTTCTAATGCGATGCCAAGATGAAAAACCTTCTTCAATGTGCTGTTTTATTTCTGTTTACCTGTGCAGCTCCCCACTTTTGAAGGTTTGTACGACCGAACAGTCTGTCATGCTCCTGTCGCGGTAGGTTATGGGTCCCGCGGACTCAGACATCCCGTAAATAGCAAAGGAAAAGCAAAGCTCGGCAAGTACAAGATGATGATCAAGTTGAAAAGGAATTAAGTCGACGATGAACATCTGCCAACGTATAAAAATGCGATGTGTACATAAATAGTCGGACGCGGAACGTGCTTCTGGTTACCGTGCGAGTTAGGACTTGGGCCAAGGCTGCCGCAATCAAGAAAATGTTACGGACACCTTCACGGCACGATCAGTACCAACTCCGTGCGGCCAATTCACAGCAAGACCTCGTTCCGAATCATAATGCACCGTTCATTGTTGCGGAAGCACTTGCGCCCGTGCCGTAATTGATTTGGCAAAAGTGCATGTCTACATTTTATTCGCGTGCACATTTCGCAGCTCATTTGAACTCTGGCACCGCTAAAATAGGTGTAAATACCGGAGCAGGCGGTGAAGCGAAATTTGCAAGAATAACATCTTTATTACCGTGCAAAATTACATCTCTCAGCAGGCACTCTAATTTTTTATCTCCTCCGCTGCGCTAGGCTTCTCTAAGCAAATAATGTAAATCGAACGTGAAGCAATAAAATCCACACCATCGTAAAACGAGCCCGCATTTCTCTTCTGCGAGAACCGCATTGTACTCAGACGGCCAACCTTACAGGAAGAAAACCTCGAGACACTTTTTGCGACGGCGGCGATGGCAATGCAATAACAAAAAGAGTGCGAGAGATAAGGTGTGAAAACATAACCTATTTAAACTAGAGCATGCATGCATTTGTGCTCTGAACATACGCTGAATTGTAACGCGGCAACCTCTGACATGCCATAAAATGAATTAACGACCGAATGGGCTGTTTCCGTCGTCTTGCATGTAATTCCCTTTCTATTTGCATTTTGTATCGTAAATGACACAACGGCGACTGCGAATCTTGCACGACAGCGTGTAACATGAACCATTTCATTTTCCGCGTCCGGCGCCAGTGCACTGCGCTGGTATAATATTTTCGGCAGAGCGAGAGCGGATTGCGGTTGCAAGAAAAGGTCAATGGGATCGTAAAACGAAAACTTTTAATTGGAATTTTAAAGGCCATAACCCGAGAGGCTATTAAAAAGGATTTCTCCAACAGATTTTTATGCTTTCGCAAATCGCAAATCCTTTCTGGGCAAAAATGGGAATACAAACACGCTCAAGCCAATTATCTCGTAAAAGAGCAGACACGGAACCCCAGCAATTCTTTCTTCACACAATCAGCAAGACGCGAGCACGAGCCCTTACTGTCCCGTTTGCTTTGGTCGCTGCACCAATCCAGACACCACAGCCTACGAACTTGTTGCTGGTCTGTGTATTTACAATTACGACTAATTTCCAGACGCAACAAGTCATGAACTAGCATAGCCCGTCCAGTACGCGTACGGTAGCGAAATAGGCATGCGCACAGCGGTGGCAGTGCATTAACCGACCGGAGTGTGGACGCACGGAAGGACTTTGCTGGTTTGCGTTTGGTTTAAATTGGGGAGAGCAGATGTTCAATGAAAATGAGAAGCTCGCTGGCTGTCCGCTAATGATGAGCTGGGAAGGGAGGAGTACTTGCACTGTTGCACTGGTCTCGGAACAGCCAGACAAGCTTACCAAGTGGTAAACATTGAAAGTTCGAGGTTCAACAATAACATTGCCATCGTCATCGTCATCGTCGTGTGTCGTAATGCGTGCGAGAAGATCCTGTTGCAGAAGTCTGCGGCCCACAAGACCAACGGACAGATCGAGTGTCATGTTTCTCCGTCTCCAGAATCGAATCTGGGTCGACGTTGCTGCCGATCCTGATGCTTGATAAGTGAACTTCGCGTGCCAAGACGCGTGGACGCTTCCTTAACTGTGTCGAGCAACTGTTATGTTCTGCGTTGCGCTGCATCATTTTCACGGAGTTTTTTGCATGACAACTTTACTTTCATTATCATGAGCAATTTCTTTGCCATTCCTAATTACGGTGCTGTGGTGTAAATGTTTAGTGTCGGGTTTCTACAACGGGAACAAATGGTAAACTGCTACCCATTTTTTATGCGGGCCTGTCCAAAGCTTCACGAGCGAAGGAGCCAAGCTAGAATTAACAAATGTGGCGTCTTCACCAACTGTTGCTGTAATTAACTGTATTCCAAATTACTGTACTGGCCAAATCATCGTCGTTTGCATATGTTCATTTCTATTAAAATCAGTCTGGTCTTTGTCTTTTAAAGTTAGGCAAGCATCTGCACAAGAGAGCGAAGAAATTGAAAAAAAATGCAAGAAAAGTATGCTGGAAAGTGGAGCACGAATGCAGCAACTTGCACTTTAATGTGCTAAATATTGAAAAGTGCCCAGCGTAATGGAAGGACAACAAAAGATCAAGAAGAGCAGATGGAAAAATTCAAGCCCGTGCAAGAAGATTAGAAGAAGCAACAGATGATTTTCTTCTGGTACTCTGTTGCGTCTTTTGCTGGTGTTTACCAGGCCAGGCACACGGCACACGCACGCGTTGAATTGCAGGCTTCTTAATCGGTAACGAAAGGGAGTCCGCCCGTGCCAGGCGACATGCACTGCTTTGCCATGCGAGGCTGAAGCGTGGCGACGTGATGGCTTTCTTGAAGAAAGGTGCGACTGAACCCCTTTGTTTACCTGACCTTGTGAGACTAGACGTGTGCCAAGTGTTCTTCGAATCTAAGGTACTTCTGATCAGGCAGGTGAAGTTCGGGTTCGGGCTCACATACACATGGGCTGGTAATTAAGTGGAAGCAGGACCTAGAAACCAGGACGCACCTTGATTGCAACATCTGTGCACCACTGAACTGGACTAAGGCAGCGTGTGGACCAAAACCGAAGCCTAAACCTGCATCTTATATTTCAGCTCCGTATTGTATGCAGCCTGCTCAAGATGATTGAAAAGGTTGGGAAATTGGTTCTGAATTTGGAATGTGGGGAAAAGGCATGTGGCGTGGCACTGCACTGCAAGGCAAGGCACCGGAATGGAATCTGGAGCTGTCGCTGGAAAAATGTTTGAAGAAGTCGAGGGATTATGTAACTCAAGATGAAGAGGAAGATCAGAGGCTCGACTCGACTCGTGCTTGAGCAAATGCACTTTTCGTCATAATTCATGTGAGTATGGTGGTGATGCAAGACTGCAGCAACGCGGCGTAGGGATGAAAGTAAACATTACTGGATGCAGTTTGAGTTTTATGTGGTGTCGAAGATTTTTCTTGGATCATATGTCATCGTCAATACAAGCGCTTGCACATATGGCCTGGGTACACGACACCGATTATCATGAGCAATGAGCAAGACGTGAAAAAATTGGTTCAACAACCAAAACAGATAAAAGAATAACAACGTACAGCAAAAAGTGAAATTTAAACTTTGAACAATATTGCCTTGCATTGCATCACCGCAGCTCAGCAGCTCATAATCATTATTCACATGGAATCGGGTAATCTTTCAAGGAGCATAAATTATTCATTCAATGCCTTGAACTGCTCAATGACTTGAGTGACACAAATCCGACCGTGTAATTTTAATGGCTCATAAAAATCGATGTAGCTTGAACAAGTATATCCCCGAACCGCGCAACCTGCCCACAGCCAGACGAAAATGTTACGCCCACGAAGCCTTTGGAGTGCCAGGTGTTTATTTGAGGCATAAAATCTCGGTTCAGTTGAGGTTTCTCAACAGCAGTGCAGCACGTTAATTGAAACCAAATCCCTTGAAAGGCCTACATGTGGAGGTCAGAATAGCTTCCAGACGCAGCTCAGAAGAGGCTTAGTGCAATGCAGGGAAATGCGGTGGTTTCTGTTTCTTGTGGATTCTCCAGCAACTTGGTTTCCTGCACTGCACCGTAACCTTTGACCTGCCTTTTGAGTGGAGGCCGTGACGAGCACGTCTGAATTATTTTAACCAGACAAATAATAAATGATGTTGCCACCATCGAAGCATGAACCATGCAGCAGTTTACGCTTACAAGCAAAGGGTCGAGTGCATTTTACGAACGAGGTTCCAGACTGCCTGAACCTTGGGTTATCAGGGAATGCCATAATGCAGTGCTGGAATGACCGAAATTGATGCTTGATGCATGATGTAAGAGATAAGAGATAAGACACGCAGCTCGACGCAATGCGATGCAAGGCGACGCAAGATGCAATCAGTTCCAGGCTCAGCCGCCGAGATTCGTCATAATCATTGTCATTGAGCTGCGCATCTTCTCAAAATCTCGCTCTTGCACAATGTCTCTCGGCGCGTCTCTTTCCACATCTTTTGAAATGACATTTCCGGTCCTTGCCCGTCTTAAATTCTGTTCCAAGGCATGGATAGAAACCATCGCATCTCCGCCGATGCCCAGTCCGTAGTCGAGTCTCAAAGGTTCGAGAACTGTGGACTGAAACATTGCCAAGACGCAGTGGAGGAGCGTTTCATTCATTTTCAATCTCATTCATTCACTTTTTATTCCTTCCCATTTTCCATTCATGTCGGATGCATACTCATTCAACGGGCGAGGACGGAACAAGAAGATGCGATGAGTTTCTGCTCTTTCACAAGTTAAAGGGAAAGACGCAACCCAAGTTCAAAGCCAGAGTCTAAAGTTCAGCCCGCTTTAAAATTTCTAGGAATTTAATTACAAGCTTGACACGGACACTTGAGTTGTGATAGCGCATAATTACAGTGCTTTGCAGGCTTTTGAGTATTTCCAAGCTTCAAGAGAAGTAGATACTGATTAGAGTTCCTCTCAACCGGCGCACTTAAGACGTACAAGTACAAAGTTTCGCATTTCAGCGGAAGAGAGTCCACAGCCATGCGGCATGGACATGACCAAGACAAGAAACTGTGTTGAGGAGTCCGTCGAATGAATCACATCACATCGCTTTGGTCGCACTGTGCAAGAATAACCCAGTCGAAGACTTTAACATTACAAGCCTGCGACAATACCTTACTCTGTATTTATAGAATTATGCTTTATGCAAAAAATTAGCATTATTGTTATTGCAGCGGAGATTTGACGTACTGATTACGTCGAGCTTGCATGACGCAAGGTGAAAGTTCGGTCTGTGCACTAGAGCTGGGCTGACACGTTGATAATGACATTACAACTTTGAATGGTACACTGCACCGACAGAGCCCAAACAATGGCCAGCTTGTCATGGTGTCAGTCAGGTCAGCGATAATAGATTCAAAGAACAGCTCCAGATATCTGTACTCCGTTTCGTACTTCGTATTTGTGCGACCTGCCCACAATGAATGATGATTCCGCCCGTTGTGCTGTCTTTGTCGTCGTGTCGCTCAATTGCATAATCCTTTTCATGGTTGGGTGACTGCCTCATGAAAGTTTCAGACACAAAAGCGTCGAGTCCAGAGTCCACGTCCACTGCGGAGTGCAGTGCATAAGAATGAATGGGCCAGGTCGGGGTTCGCTTTTCTTCCGCACTGCAGCCAGCAATGGCCCCAATTTGTGAATGAATGAAGTTTATGTCTCGCAGGTCGAAAAGGTCAAGAAGAATTAACTTGAGTCAATACTGAGCATTAGGGATGATTGTTATTGCTATGATGTAATGAGCAAACGAGCTCGATGAATCATGGCTCTTCGTGTTAAGCCGAGTCCCACTTTGTTTGGTCTGGCAATTGGTTGCGTTGCATGCAACTGTGGTAGGTAGAAAGTCAAGCGCAGGAATGCAAATTGGAACGCACAAACGGAACGACAGCGACAAATTCTGACCTTTTGTTATGAATGGCATTTATGACTGCACATAACGGAACTGCTGAATGAAAGGAAAGGGCTGCAATTCAAAGACTCGATTTTACGACTGAACCAAAAATGAAGTCGAGGGCCGTAAAAACCGAGCATTCAGGATAAACAGAACCCAGACAGATTTCCAAGAACGGTGACTTGTTTGGGATGTTTGTTTTGTCGGGTCCATGTCAACCTTCGGCAGCCCTTCACTCTCGCAGCGACGGAGATACGCGCCTCGTTAGATATTTACTACATGTTTTAATTAAGCTTGCCTATATCGTGGATCTCTTAATAGGTCGCCGTCAAGCATGTTTACCGTTTAAGAATTAACAAACGTGGTCCATGCCTCGCGAGAGAAATTAGTTTGCAGCGCAGTAAACATTTCCATGAGCAAGTAAGCCAATGAGTCAATCAAATGTCACGACGCGGCGAATGCGACAGGTTAACCGTTGACTTCCGTGCATTTTCTGCGCAGTCAAGCAGGCAGGCGCACGAATGGAGCACGTGCAATTGTTGCTGTTGACTGTTAAACATTCGTCGAGAGTGCACCGCGTAATCCGCATTCTCTTGTTTATTGGAGATTGTGGTTAAAAGAGGGAGATTTAAGAGCCATAAAAATTCTGCTGCAATTGCAACGCAGAGCTCACGGACTCCAATTTACGGTTTTGCAAAACGAGTTTTTGAAATCTCATTAAGAAAGGAAGTTCGCATCACATGTCTCTCGGTGCACCCAACACGTCCACTCATGCCCATTATAAAAATAGGAAACCAGAGGTATTTAACCCTTTGAACTCTGATTCTGCTGCGGTGGAGTCAGTTTGTCAAAATATTTATCGTGCACATGTGCTGGGTCGCGATTCGCAAATAGTCTGAGCGAACAGTGCCATGCCACCGTGTGCACCACAATTTATGAGAATCTTAATTTTTGAACTCGCCGTGGAGGAAAAGCAGCGAGGAACCGGTTCTCGTAATTTTTTGTCATGTTTTTGCTCATTTTCTTCGCTTTTCTCAATTTCCCAGAAGAAACTCTGCAATTTTTATCTCGCTGACATCGCTTGGCTCTACATTTGCATAAATTTCATTCATTTCGCCAGCAAACGGTGAAGCAACACGAGAGGACAGCAAGCGACTGCTAATTAACTTTGTTTATGTGCGCCGTAATTGCGGTTGTGACTATATGTGCATTATTTTACAGTCGGAGAAAGACAAAACAGTAATTTTCGTGATTGTGGATACAGCGATGCTTCGAATCTTCATCCCGCGCTCACCCTCAACCCCGTCACTCTACACCGCGTTCACAATAACAGAAACCGGATTTGAATTATCATCATCCCGAGCTATAAATGTCAACGAATTGTTTACGATGACGAACCAATTGCGATTGCTATCATTACGGCATTTCTGCTGCTATTATTATTGTCATTAAGATACCATAATGGTCGATCAGGGGACATGTTAATAATCCAATAAATCGACATCGCACCTCATCAATCCTATAATCGTTACTCGTTATTGCATTTTACCGTGCACGGAACAAGAAGAATGAAAGAAGAGTGCTGCGAGTGCGGGTACGTGAGAAAGTATAATGCGGAACCCTCATCATCATCACCATTCGAATAGCTTTATTGCCATCCCCAACAGTTCACCGTGCGTATTTATTCGCATTCGCGCTGACAGTGGCGTTGTTTCCCTCAAATAATATGAAATTAATATTCATGGTGCATTTTTCTTTCGTGGGCCATCGTTGTTCGCTCCTGCATTCCTCTCGCTGTTGCTGTCAGAGTTCCTTGCCTTCTCTCTTGTAGCCAAACAACGCTGCCAGTGAACCAGTTGCCTTGCCCGCCGTACTACAGATCCTGCTATGTCTCCACCCGAGAACAAGTATGATCAATTGATGAGACTGACGATGGATATACAGATAGGCTAGTCGTAGATCTTGACTTGAATTTGTGGTCACACATGTGCCTTGCCTTGCCATTGCTCGTACATTCATCCTAATCAACATTTCAGCAACGCAGCCTCATCATCATACAAAGTGTTTACACAATGTTGTGCTGTGTCGGTGGAGCGTCGAACATGTGAGTCAGATGACTTTGTAGTAAAACGCATAGTAAATAAGGAAAAAAAAGAGTTCGTTGCACTCCTTCCTTCCGTTTAGTTCTTTGGTTTGGTTTTCCCATTCATTCATTCAGAGACCTGCACTGCCCCAGCCTGCGTACGCTTTTGATGTTGCATTCCTCGACTTGTTTTCCCGCAGCACTCCACGACAGTGATTCGCGAACTTGTTAGCACCTTTTTATATTTTTATATACGAGTTGACAACTTCTGACGATTGTCGTTGCGTGACGGTCCACGGTGGCATGGCACGGCGGGTCTAGCACCATTTGTTACATCATTAATCGCCATGAGAGTAGCACCTGCACCGCAGCAGCGCATGGAGCCCATGACTAAAAAGCCTATGAGTACGTGTAATGAGAAGGGTAAATTGTTTTAATTGCTGGCCGCGCTGTTATTGTTTGGAAACGCGGTACAAATTGCATGTAAATTGTGAGCCAGTTGCCACTTACTTTGTTTCAAGTTGCATTTGGCAGCTCTCGTCTCTTCTGAGGGAAGGAAGGAAATGACACTTACGCCAACCAACACTTACAATGCAAACTTCGTCGTTTCTTCGCATTTAGGCTTTGTTTATTATTTTAATTAGTTTGTGCTCGTTTCTTGCGCTGCTGTCGCGATGATTTATCGTCTTAACAGCTGCTACGCGCCGTAAAGGTGTGAAACGCGAAACATTATTTCCACAAGTGGAGCTTGATACGATTCTCGTGCGCATGCATGAACAATCTGCAGTTGCGCTTCGTGCAAAGTGGAACCGAAAATCTCACATCGCGCCGAGGAGAGGCGGCGGTTGTGAGGGTGAGAAACGCGATCTGCGAGCGGCAAGTGGTATAGCACAGTGATTAGAATGAAGATCAACTAAAATCTTGTGTGTACAAACACGCAGGTTGAGAGAGAGTTGATCTAGACGCGAATACAAAGTCAGCGAATGAAAATATTACCAAAAAGGGCAATGGACTAGCCCAGACCAGACACAAGAAGACACTTTGTTGCTGCTGTATGCATGGCTTGACTGCAGTAAGCAGCAATTCCTCCGCATGTTTTTTGCCTCTGAAGTCTGAGGCTGACACTGAAGCTGCTGGTAATGGTGATGCGATGGTTGTAAACTAAACTCCTTTAAACATTCCACGCATTCTTTCATGGTTACATCAGTCAGTCAGTCATCCATGAATTCTTGGTAAGTTTCTTTTCTTGGCTGTGCAACAATTATACGCGCGAAGCGTGCACGTAGGAAGACGAGCACAGTTATGCAAAGTTCATCTTCAAGAAGCCAGTCGCAGTCTCCGTTCTCATGTTGACGCATTAAACAGCCTCCACTCGCGATGTCATTTGCATTTTGCATTTGCACTGAATTCCTTTCAAGTCTCGAGTTTTGGCTTGACGTGAGTTTATTTGCGAGTTGCATGCATACCAATTATTGTATTCATAACTTTAGATTATTGTATGCATATTAAGGGTGCATCCACTCCATGCGGCAGACGGCAGCGCTCGCATTCTTTCCCTTTTCTTGTCTTGGCTTTGACAAATTGACAATTTGTTGCGCTATGAAATGCGAAGCGAGAACGCGGGCTCTCATAAATTGTCTCGATGCGCTGATGAACTGAACTCTTCTTTGTTATTGCTTTAAGAAAGTAATTTAATAAATGATCGAGCATAAGCTAATTTATCACTCAATACAAAAAGCTCTTCCAGCCACCGCTTGCCAATTTTCAATTAGGAAGAGAGAAAGACCAAAAGGCTGCGCTGAACTGATGACTCAATCGCTCATTGTATTCGATATATCAATTGCCAATTAATTAAAATGGATTGCAGCTGATTAAATGCACGCGTCAATAATTGAAACCACGAAATGCAGGCTTCAACTATTGGCTTGATTTATGGAACTCCGCCGCCGTAAGCAATCATCATGGTAAAAAATAAAATCAGGCGGAGATGATACCCTGATTAAAGCTCAAGTGCGCGAACTCGTGCGACAATTACTACGACGTCCAGCGTAGCGTGTGTGATTTATTGAATAATTGAAAGAAATGAAATTACGACTAATTCTCCGGCTTTTGTAAATATTATGGCCCTCGCCTCCTTTCGATTTCAATTCAACTTCGCGTCATAATGAAATGGAAATTATGGCGCGCAATTGGACGAAGCTGCTTTGAGGCTTTGTTGTGGCCCTGTTCATGCAAGATGAAACTGGACCAATTTACTTCCTCAATCATCATCATTCATTTCTTTGACAAGCGCTTCTTCAGCAGCGTCGTGTCCTTACGCTGAGCTTTGTGGCTCGTCGTCGCGTCGAGTTGTGGTGAGTACTGTTTTGTCGTGTTTTGATGTTGAAATCAAAAAGTATAAATTAAAATGGACAGGCGAAGCATTGAAAGAAAAGGACCAAGCTCGCAAGTACAAGCTGACTCAAGTACTACATGAAGATACGTTCGGGTCTGACTTCCAGCTCGAGGACCAGATTTAAAAAGATCTTATTCTAATTCCAGCTTAATGCCCCAATGCAATGCAGCGCGTGCTGCAACCAAGAACCGAGGCGCCCAAAGGTTATCCCACAATCTCAAGCTGAGATAATATGATGCAATCTTGCATGCTGAAGCTGCGTTCGCATCAGTACATCATACTCAATTAATTGATGATGCGACGACCATGTAAGATTCGATCAAAAAGACGAGCACAACAAAGTTTGCAGGTCCCAAGCTGTGCTTGGCAACAAGAAAAGTGAAAGTTTATCAATCTGAAGAGAGACAAGTGTGATGCGGTTACTCATTCATCCAATTGTGACTTAACTGGTAAACCATACATAAATAACCTCCACCATGGGCCAAGAGTACAATGTTCACTGCTGTGCGTCGTCTCTTCGTCTGTTTACAGTCTTCAGAATCTGCTTAAAATTCATATTTCGCTTCCTTATGCGTCGAGACTCGTCGTTAATGACAGAATTCGCCTTGGAAGTCTCTTATGTCTGGGCTCAAGCTGTCAAACAAGCCTGAAAGCCTGACTTGCCTGACCCATCTTTACTACTTATCTCCCGATTTACAACTTAATTACTGCAGCTTAAATTAAGCACGGTACTTCGAGATATCGAAGGTCAGTCCAATTCAATTCAGCCGTACTGGCAGGCATCGTCATAAATCAAAATTTACAACAAGCAATCAGGAGACAGCTGCAATGTTGTGACGGGAACATACTTTTCGAGTATAAAAGTCCTTGGTAAACGCAAATTTAAGGCTATCACATTCGAAATTTGAATTGCACTTTGGAACATCACATGGCAAGTGTCACAGGCATCAAGTCCACCAAATTTAGCAAGAATTTGAGGTGAGTGACAAGTCCACAAGGTTATTATTAAGCTAATATGCAAAAAACTGCAAACGCAGTGCAATCGAATGGCACAATTCGAAATCTATGTGCGCAATAAACACACCAAACTTTCACAAATTCCCAGAAAGTGATCATCATATTTGCCAATGCGTGTCATGCGAACCGAGAATCATATTCAATAAGCACTGTACATGGCATTCGCAATGCATACGCGAGGCATTATGAAACCCATTTCAGACTAAAATAAAATAAAATCTTTTCCCTCTTTGCATTTTATTGTGCCACATATCTGTGACTGCTGCCTCTAATCACGAGCCTTGCTTGAAGTTTTGAGCCCAATTTCACACTTTTCGTTGCAAAGTCCACGTTTCCTGATTTACAAAATGGTTCGCTTTTAGGTGTGAAATGTAAGACAAAAGACAAGGAAATTATTTCAAGAAGCTAATTATATGCTCCTTTTTACACATTTTATTGTACCACTTTTGAAATGGCGTGCAAGCAGAATTTCATAACAGTGCGACTGTTCTGATTCAGCGCGAACATAAACACAGGGCATGAATTGTTCGTTTATGGGTAACTAGAGTCACAAGCCAAAAGTCTAGTTAAGCGTTATGCAACAGACTGGCTGAGATCTTAAAAGTTCATGTATTGTCTGCGAGTCTGCGTGTCGATCATTATTGCTAATCGCAAATGCAAATGTCATTCAGCGTCAAGACGAAGGTGGTAAATGGAATTTAGCACCTGATCACTGCCGACTTCGACTGCTGCTGTCTGGCTCGTTGGCGAGCAGACAGACAGCAGACGGCTGCACGTCGAATTGGTGAAAGTTAAATGACTTGAAGCACGTTCGCAAATGAGCAAAGAAGCGTCGTATAAAATACAACTTTGTACTACGAAATTGTGTTTTAATACCCTTTTAATGATGATGATGTCTGCGACTGGGGAATTTGAGTGAGACGCAACAATGTTCGGCTTAGGCTTAGCGTACTTACCTTCCATAACATGCCCGTCTGGTCTGCGTGTAGCACGTAGTTACAACTATTTTTGTATGTCATCGTAGCCTTGCCTGTGGCACCGCAGCCTGATAAGCGCTTTTCACATTTTTTATTCAAATACCAAAGCACAAATCCTGTACATGATCCTTGCAATAATTTCGTGTGGCTCGCATTGATCAGCGAATTGTAAGCTCTGAAAAGCATGTTTTTATGATCGTCTGTCTGCTTGAACTTTTAACCAATACGCCAGACATCAAACCATGCACGAAGGATATTCGATGTCTAGTTTTTGTGTGGCAGGGGCAACCGAAAATTGGTTTGATGTTGGTAAGGTGATACACCGCATTCCAACGCATCCGTGCCGTGAAATGAATCATTGCTATGTAAAATGGAAACGGGACCGGCCCGGCCCAGAACATGACTTAATGACTGATCTTCTGATTCATGCTCATGACTGCAATTTAGGAGTCTGGCCAAAATCATGCCCACATATGATGTCTGAGGAAATGCAAGTTGTCCGTGAGTGTTCAGTGTTTGCGAATTGAGATCATAACCCATGTTGAGGATGCACCGCTCCAGACGCGAACAAAAACATGACAATGTAAACGACATCGTAGTCTGTCCCGAGCCTTCAAACATAGTGAACAAGACGATCCTTCTAAGATCTGAAACGAACCGTCTCGACAGTCTCGAGCACGTTTTTCAATGCAACTCCACGCGAGTCAAGATACAATGTAAAAACTTCTGTGGTAAAATTCTTTTGCTTTGCCTGCGACAGTGTTTTCTTGGCAAAAAGCACATTCTCCAATCTGCATACATCATTCTCACACTTCCTCGTCTCACTAATCCTATTTTTAGCCGCACAGGAACAAGAGCGACAGGCTCAACCAATTTGCTTTTGGCTTTTGTTTCCGAAATTCCTGTCCGTGATTGCCGCTTAGCTGTTCTGTAACGCAATCTCCTGAACAGAGTATCAATGGCACTTTGCACTGACAATTAGTGCGCTGCTCATGAGCGGATGAAATATGTAGTACGTGGCGCTTTTGGCAAACGGCGCACGACGTATACATGAAACAAATTGTGCCGCTTGTACTTGAGTGAGCCTAACGAGGAGATGAAAATGAAGATGTATTTCCTCAGCCACACAAGACGGGAGATAATGAAGAGATCGGTGCCCAGCCACAATGAAAACAATGCCGCTACTGAGCTGCATTATGCAAAATGCAAGACGCATTTCGAGTTTTGAGAGCTACGAAGTCATCACCTGACGCGTCGCAGAGACCATAAGAGCGTAGGCTTTTGAAACTGCTTAAATCTCGTTAAATCTGCTTCCAGCTGGTGTAAGCTCCTTCTCATTGTAAAACGTAACTTGCTGCAAGACGTAAAATGCTGATGCAAGCGATCTCAATTAGAAAATCACATGCTTAAAGCTTAATATTTAATGCGTTATTTGTATTCTTTTCTCACCCAACTCTTTTGTGTGTGCTTTTTAAAGCCGACCCCACGTCATGTTTGTCAAGAAGAAACTGCGACGAAGGAAATGCGACTTCTTTACCGCTGTAATCCGGAACACAATGCAATTCGAACAATAAACCGAGGCTGCTCTACTGCACCGGATAATAAATTCGTGAATTTTCTTCTTTCCTTGTGCAAACCCTGGTCATTTAATTTACAAGTGCAACACGAAGGGGATTACACGTGTAATTCCTGCTTTTGTTTGTCCCAGCTTGAGAAGTTCGAGGCAGGCGAAAACAATCTTATTCTTTGTCGCAAAATTTCAAGATATGGCCCGGATGACGAACACTTCAGGCGAAAAAATATTAATTATTTTCCTGCAATCATGCAACCTTTCACGTGAAATTAGCCTGACACAAATTAGCGACAGCACGCGCGTCACAGATTTTGCAAATATTGACGGGCATTGACGAACCCGGCCTGTTGCTCATGAATGCATCGCATGATCAAAATAGGCAATGTGCACATGGGCTCTTGTGCAATGACGTCCTTTCCTGCTTCTCGCGAAAACATTTAATTTATTTATAAATTCTGTGCATTACTGCAGTGCGCTGCATCCCATCGTGAATTAGTTTGTTTAGGTGCTGATATCAGTAATAAATTAATCACACGCTGTGCTGGGTGGGCTGTGTCTGGCAACACGGCCATACTGTAGGGCTTGTTCTAAGTATATCCATCAGGCTGTTCCTCGTACGTAGGAAGAAATGGAAAAATTTGCGCGGACAAATTTATGAACATTTTCAGCAAGTAATTTATGCTGAAGGGTTGCGGTTTTTCATGAAATTTCCCAAAGGTATCAGCTGGAAAGTTTTCGCACGAGCCAGCGTTGTACTTTGCAATGGAAATAAAAAGCAGATGTCTGGCAGTGAAAAACATAAAAATTTACTATATATTAAAATGAAAGTCAATCCATTATTAACTTTCCTTCTCGCGAATTTCATGCGTGATTATTTGTGTCGGACGGTAACCTCAATTTTGTCCCCATTTTGCAACATCGCCGCGTGTATTTTAAGGAATACGGAGGACGAGTGCTGTTCGAGTAACCCAGTTTCCAGGTACTGTCGAAACCACTAAACAGCATGGACAAGTTTCAAAATGAACGGCGTACAGAAGCATCGCAAAATAATATTGGCAATTTTCAACCTATTTAGCATGAATTTAAATCAATTAACTTCACGGATGTTATTAAGCCACTTTGTACTCGATAAAAACCACAAAGAGGAGAAACCCGCAATGTCGCTGAAATGAATGAATATTTCTCCAGAACAGTAACTCGTGTACACGTGGAAGGGATTAGAGGCTCAAAACATGGCTGATTCCTGTAAACAACCGCGAAGGATGCGGACGTAAGTTCAGGTAATTTATTGCCCACGTCACACATGCAAAATTGAAATGCGAATGCAAAACACAGGTGATCGCCATTTTAATGGGGCAAGTGTTTGGCAGGATTTATGAACAGATGATGCAGAAATGAAGTCAAAATCAGCTTGCCGCATTTCCAAAGAAATTACAGTTGCTTATTTCTCGTAATTCAGTTAAGATATAATCATCCATCAAAATTAATGCGGCAAGTCTATCGAGATGAACTGCGATACGCTGTAGTTTCGGTGCACAGAAGTTCCATTGATGGCAATACAATGCAAAGGCGAAAGATTCAAGGCAACGCAAATCGCAGTCAGCCAAATGCAGCGTGTATTGATTTCCTCAGCCTTCGCCAAGTTTAACTCGCTTTTCGCTGTTGCGCAGCAGAGAATTAATTTAAAGGACATTTCTTTCCTTCTCTCCCAAGGCGTATGTAAAAGCAGAGGCAGATCATAATCGAGCATCAAATTGCCAATTGCGAGTTGGAGGTTTCGCTTAGCAATGCAAATCATGCGATAAAATGCTGCCGAATGAATTGGGCAAGTTTGGAATTATTTCGCGGTTATTTTGACGTTTGCGCGTATTTGGGCCACGCCAAGCCACGTACAGGTATGATGTACAATGTCGTAGTGATTGTGGCTGTAATGTGATACTAGCACGGATTGAGGATTATCGATATGATGGCAACTTTGGCTGTTGGCGTATAAAATATGCTGAAGGAAATGAGGCTAAGGTCATTCTCCTTATAAACTCTCATACTTTGTACGTAGTAAACATTGTAGTACGATTTCGATGCAGGTTGCTTCTTTCTACTTTATTCTTGTTTGTAAACAAACTTCTCTACCCCACCATCCACACAGCAAAGTGTTGTTGCAACTCTTCGTGATTGTGTAGTTGTAGTGTTGCGATACAAAGGGCACAACAATACGTTGCACTTCTCATTCAGACGGTGGTGATGAATGGGTATGACTAAAGCCACCGCATTCCACTGAAATTCACCCATTCTGTTTGCATGCGAAATTATCGTAATTTTTTGCCAACCATCGAATAGAAAAATGTATTATTTTTTGTCGAGTCCTTTGAGTTGGTGCGTTGTGCAGGTGAGTATTCAAAAAGTTAAAGATTTCAATGCATGGCCAGCTTTGTTTGCCGGGAGCTTGAACGTTGGGCAATATCACGGCCAGAAAGCAAGAATGGTGGCGCAGGACTCAGGAGTCAGGATGCTAGTGCAGATCGTAGTATTTCTCTTCCTGACCCGGACATTGAGACCAGCATTCATCCATCCTTCAAAATTAATTCTGGGGATCCATCTGCACGGATTGATTGCTTACTTGCTAGTGGAATGCATAATTTTAGGTGAAACTACTGCGCACTGACACACTTACAAAACGCCAGCAGCCTTGTAAGAGCAGCAGGAGCAATTAAATCGTGCACTGCGCCGTTCTTGGCTATAATAAAAGAGCGATTTAAAGAATAGAAAGTAATTTGCAATTGCAAGGCTCTCTACGTATGTGTTGCATTACAATTACAAAGCCAAAGATTCTAGTCTAGACTAGAAATGACTTGCGTACACATTTGCCTTGTGCTTACCTGAATTTACGTAGTGAATGCACATTTCACACGTAGACAGTGTACAGTTATTCTGGCATGAATTAAATTGCTCCTACGCCATTCTGACGTCACAATGAAAAATACAACATTGTAAAATAGCTGCGAGCTACACAACCGCACCGCAACTTTGTGCACTGCCATACAATGTATTTACACGCTGCTTCGTGGCTGCCGCGTGATTGTTGTGAAAGAAAAAGGAATGTGCAAAGATTGCGGCTTATTTGCAGAATTGTGTTGAGAAAGGTGGATTCCCGTTATGCGCGCTGGCTGCTGGCGATTGGCTGCCTGCTCAGTTTGCGCATTCATTTGCACTTCCCATTCCACAACCAGGAAGTTTATCTTGCGCTTCCACAAAGCGTTTCAGGGTGAAAGAAACCGACTCGTCGAATTACGATCGACCATTTTCTCGAACACGGAATGAATGAATGACACGATTTTCGACGACGATACTTAACGACGGTGCTTCGAATGACCACAATAATGGTCGACGAGGATGCGCAGTGGCCGCCTTGGTTGAACTGGTCTTTGTTGTGTCTGTCTTCGAGACGTATCCGTATGCAACAAAAGAGCGCAGTGAGAGAGGAATGCAATCTGGTTATTCTTGAATTGCCGGTCGGAGTAACAATGCAGTGTAAACAAAAAGAAGTCACGACGACGACAAGTGTAATCACGGTTTCGCGGCTCTCGGTCTTATTTTCATGATCTTATTTCCTCCTCGCCATCGTATGAACTAAGCAAGAAAGTACAGTAACAGTGCACAGGTTGCGAGCAATAATAACAGTTTCATTTTTGCTGTTACGCTCCCCGTCGTAGCCAAACTCATTGCGTGCGTAATCCGGGCGCTCATAAACAAGATTATTAAAAGAAAATGAAGACGAGTCAAGTGGCGCTGTGCCGTTTTGAGGTCACAATCAACCGAATCAGAATACGATTTAGCGCGATGTGCTGGGAAAGCAAAAATGAGTGCAAAATGCGCTCAAAAGTCTCACGCTTGCGCTTCTGATCTCGTATTGGGTGTCCCATTTTCGTACTTATGGCCCATGGCCCTTTTGTGCGATCAGGTGGACCGAATACACATTATCGAAAGATAACTCGCCTCCGATTGTGCCGAATTGTAACCTGCTTTTGCGATAAATCTAGCACTGCTTACGTGTGTAATCGGAGGCTTACACGCTTACGACTTACGCACGCCCGTGCCGTACGTACAATGTGCCGTTTGGCGCCCGTTCTTTCATGTCAATACGTACGGCTATTGTTATATGTCAGCATAATCAATGACGAACATTATCGTTGGCGTATCTGTAGCATAATGCAAGTGTTCCGTGAATGCCGGTGTTTCTGTTACGTAAGTCAGCTCGGTGGTTGGTGTTTGTTCTATTCTTTTCTTGATCAAATCCGTACTTTGTACTTTGCACGTTGGATATTTTCCCTTTGCAACATCTATTTACAGATTAAACGCGGAGGTTGGCCATTGAGTGAGAGTACTGAGCAGTGAGCAGAGGCTACAAAAAATTTCCAACTGAAATTTCATACATTAAAGGCGTCACACGAATGAGGTCAAGTTGGAGCTGCTCTGAACTCAAATTCCAATCAAAGCAAACGCCTGAGTAATTGTGTCATACTGATTGATGAATTGCTCTAATCTGTATTTGCGATTTGCGAGCCGTGGCTGGGCTTTTGAAGTTATCAAATTGTCAACAGAGAGGCAAGGCAGGAATTTCGCGTTCTGTAAACAAATACCTGCCCATTATTGTTAATTGTCTCAAGACGCAGCGTAACGATGCGCTGACTCGCAAACGTAAACATAAATATAAACAAGCTATTATGCAGCTTGCATTCCAAGTGCTAAGGTATGGCAGGATCGTGTAATGCGCCGTTATAAAACTACATCCCATGGTTTTATGACCTCATTTTACAACTCAGTCTCAGTGAGCCGTCTGTCATGCTACAGCAGCCACAGCTACGTAACGTAACTAATTCAAGAGAAACTGTGTGTCTGGCATAATGCTAATGTGTCTTTTGACATTGGCTAAGCAAGGCAACAGAAGAAAGACGCAGTAATGAAAATCGCACACCGATACGTGATACATTGTCGCGGCGCAAAGATAGGCCAACGAAAAAGAAGACGTTCCCGTTACTCGTGCCTGAAAAAAACTACGGCCGGCTGCCCATTTACTGTTTACACTGAGAATTAAAAAGTGAACAACTTCAACTGACTGGCTGGTTGCGCTGCGCTGCTGCAACAATGTTGATGCAAAAAATCAAATTGTTTTGTTGTTGTACGGTTGGAATTTTCCCTTCACACTTCACATGGCAGAGGAGGAGAAGAGAGCAGTGACAGCGAACGAGGTAGGCTACCGAGGAAGACAACATCTTGCCTCAGCCGCTCTCAAATAGAACTCGAGCTCTGGGTTAAAGTGAATTTCTCATCACGCCTTGCTGTAGCGATGCAAAATTGCAACTTGTTGCATCTTCACCACATCGTAAAATCACAAAGGGCGTCTCGTAACAACCTCTCGCTGATATTATGAGCTTTTCGAACACATCGTTGAAAAGTCCACGTCATTGTTACGCTGCTGCACTGCAGTTCGCTTTTATCGAAAAGTGCATCAGAGTTGCAACACCAACAGTGACCCCTGACTGACAGGGCCTGAATAAACATAAATTTCGCAATGGGGCTGGTCTGCTGATGCTAATCGGATGTTTTAACGCACTCTTTGGCCTCCGATCAGCTAAACAATGGTACAACGTTTGGGTCAAGTGAAATGATGACCGGTGGTTATGAAAATGCAACTTAATTTATGGCATCAGGAGATCAAAGGACGGGCGATGCACGATGATGCGCAGTTTGCGCAGTAATCGTTCCTTGCGTATATAAATAATGCAATTTACGCAAGCGATTTTAAGCCGCGATAAAGCAGCACTGCTGCCGTGAAGAAACATGGCGCACCGCAAAAGGGCAAGCTGAGGCTGGTGCGAGTGCAATCATAAATAAGTATCAAGTCCTTTCGCGGATTAGCAAATTTATTTCGCATTAATTCCATATAATAGCTTGAGTTGTACGTACTTGCCCTGTCATTTTCAGGCCGGGTGCTACTCGCACGTTTGAATGAATTTGCGTTAGACTGCCAGCTTTTATTATTTGTAACAATTTCCACTATCAAGACAAACACAACACAGCCTCGGAATGGCTTGTGGTTTCAACCATTCACATTTATGGAATTTGTGGAAATGTAAATGCGGACAAATGAAGCAAGTTTTACGTTTGGATCGTGTATAATCAGCAGCAACCTACGTCAATACTTGTAAATTCACGGAAGCTATTGTACGATTAAGCTGGCTTGGCTAATTGACGATTTGCGCATTCGTGTCCATGTGCTCGTCCTGTATCCTGGTATTTACTCACATTTTCTGACGTACCGGCGGATCATTCACAGATAAACAAGACGTGATATACATCTCTCAGATATAATGTACTAATGATGAGTAGAATCTCACGATGATTGAGAGCCGTCAATACGTCGTACGTTCAAGGTGCAGAGGGCAAAGTCCACAGACGGAAGAGGCGAATGAGGAATTTCATACAATTAGAGCCGGATGATTGCTAAGGAAAACGTAGTTCAATTAAATACATATTAGTAGGAATCCTCCCGAGGTAACCACGGCAGGATTGTTGTAATGGTATTTTTTGTAATGATCTGTTTATGAACTTTGCGTGCAATCCAGTAGCAGCCGCAATCACGGGACATGACGGAAGACGCAATAAACGCTCTTGATTCGAAGACCTTTCAAGGGCACTAGTGCAATTTTGAGGTGAAACACAAAGCAACAACATTTACGCTACGACGAAGGATGGAAAATTACAAGGCGAAGGAATTTGTATTCGCGTAGTCGCGAGAAGCTTCTTTCTCAAATTGAAATCACAAATATTTTCACATATTTGGCATGTAACCCAGCGAGGGAAGAAACTTTCCAGAAATATCATCAGCCAAACCACCAGGCGAATGAAAGCGGTTCAATTTCCTCAGATTAAGTGCCAGATTGCGCGAGTATTTATAGCGATTCTCATCATTAAATAAATTAGCAGAGCAGGTAAGGCGATACTCAGCGAAGCCGACAAATTACTAAAATGAGAGTAGTGAGACAGCATTGCGTTACTACAGATCCCAAACATGAGCTGCTGCTTCACGGCTTGAGATTCTAAATTCTAGGAAAACGGCACCGCCGCGGCCTCGCTTCAACCTGCAACTCCTGAGTTTGTTTTGGAACATAATCTGACTAATTATATGAAATTAATGACGAAAGATCATCAAGTTTCGTGTACTAACATGTGATACGGCCTTGCTATTCGCTTTCTGGTACGTCGGCGCGTGGTTGCGTTTGAGGTCGGCGATACATGTCCCAAGCTCAAACACGCCATACAGTGCCATGCCTGGCAGGCCGAGAAATACGTAGTATTTGATTTCGCAACCTTTGTACTTTGGTAGATCATAGCGTGCTGATCAGCTCATCGGTATCACTGCGTGGCATCACATGAACGACCCCGCATTGATATTTGATAGCCAGTGCGCATTATTTTGTAGCAGGTACGCTGCGCACACGCCTGGAAGATAAGGCCAGGCCCAAGCCAGACCAGCACAACATGCACTCACATCATTCTCATAATCATAGTCATGATAATGATTGTAATTCTATTAGTAAGTGGAATCCGAGTCTAATTTGTGCACTTACGCCAGCACAATAGCGAAACAGAAACTGAATAATGCACTGATTGCGCCGCGCGTCATGAACTGTAAGCGCAGTGTAAATAAATGGTCTCCGTGTCCGTTACAGGTGAAACACTCCATCCCGTAATCATTTACGCAGAAATCAAAGCCACAGACAAAGCTGTGGTGCGCATTCGCCAGCATGCCACACGGCACGACGCAGCACGTGAAGTTCACATGGCTTGGACTGACGCAGGACGTGTGTACTTGTAATCACAGATTCACTCTTCATGGGCTTCTCAGAAATTTCGAGCTAATTTGCGCGTTATCGGGAACAGCCTCATTTTTTACATGCATGTCAAAATTTGTGCTAATTATGGACCTGGATGCTGGAATGTTTTGGCTTTCTTGAAAGCACGGCCCTCAATCACGCCCACGCGAGTGTGCGCCAAGATACGAGGGAATTCCCAGTCATTTATAGATGCAACGTTAATTAGATGCAGCATGCAACTGGGCTAGTCCAGAATTAGGCCAGAAATCTTTTATGATTCATCATTTGGCCATTCCGATGATACTACCGTTGATCTTGCGCCATTCTTTTAAGCCGAAGAGCAAAGAGCTAAACAACATCGAATATTAAATGAGTCATGTAAACCGAGTGACCAAGATTCTGTTCAGCTGCTTTGACGCCTGCGACAAAGTCAATGCGGCTGTGAGTCAAGGTAAGTATCCGACGAGTAAGTAAATAACAACAGTATAACCAAACATGGATAAAAAAGACGAAAACCTCATCTTCCCTTTTGGCTTCGGACTATTGCCGCATTACATCATTCAGAGTACTTTCAAGTGACTCACGCTTGACACGCAAGACGAAGCTGACTGCAAATCTTTTCATTCAAACAATGCAAATTGAACACCAAATTAAAGTTGATGAAATTGCTCAATAAAATGTGGGTTAATTTGAGAATTTGCAAAATTCCTGCACACTCTTGAATGAGGCATGAAAGCTCATAAACTCGGCATGTGGGCTCAATTATGAAGATTGGAATGTCCTTTGGAACGACGGCAGACCTCACTCACGCACAGACCGAGTCTCTTATAAATAGAATTGTCCATTCCACCACGAGCGCGCTCGACAGCAGCATCTGAAGAATGCAGTGCAATTATTCTATTCTGACTTTATTGTACTTGAACTCAATTCTCTTTGCAAATACAAAAATAAAAGACAGCGGACGACAAGGAATTGCGATTTTTTGACATTTGGCGAGGCACGGCACGAGTCTGCGTCCATTTAGCTGCTTTATTTTCTGGGGTTGCCAAAAGTGATTCTTTTCGCATTCCATCATGGCTCCAGACACGGCGCAGACAACTTAATATGTACCTCGTGCTACATTAATTCAAGTCTAGCGTTCAAACGCGCAAAATACGCCGGCCAAGATTGTTCAAAGCCACAAAGAGGGTACGGCACATGTCTGCCCATATTGCATTTGTAAATTGTCTGCCATCTCCTGCGATGATCTCTGCACTGCAGCCACTTTGGCCTGCGCCGCACTCGCATTACATATTTATGGCGGCAGTGGTGCTTGCAAGTAAACTTAAACAAAAGAACAAAAGCCATAGATTTCGCACAAGGAAGACGATTAACATAATCTCTCGGAATCCGTGCCCTCTGTACATCCTTACATAATGGATTTAAATTCAGTCTGGCTCCTCAGCACTTGTAAGTCATCGTCATGCATAATAAATCCAGCCCAATGCCTTGACATGCCAATCTCAGCCACACAGCAGGCTTTGGCATTTTGGACAGCACAACTGCTGACCGGCCTCTTCGTTTATGGCCAGTCTTTAAAGATACTTCTAAATTTCGCGTACGGCCTTCGTGGAGAAGAGGAGCAAGAGCTGAAGCGCTACATAAATTATGCCAGGTTCCAAGTTCCATTTGTCCACGTGCCGTGTCTATGCTTTTGGGATTGGCTGCGCATGTTTTTCTCATTTGTTGTTTGTATTTATTAGTGGTCGATCTTAATCTAATTACGAATGAGCACCGTTCCAGAATTCTCCATGTGCGGAATGTAAAAGGGTGAAGATATTTTGTCAGCAGTCTTAGCCTTGGGCGGAACGGATGAAGCACAACGTGCCTGGTTACTCGGATCATAATTAAACTGTTGTTTTTGATTCATTGCTTGAAGTCAGAAACTCAATTGCAAAACATCCTATTGTAGTTTTGGCTCATTGGCACGGAATGCTTTGAGTACTTTCTGCTGTCTGGTCGGACACCAGTCATGAACAAAGCGATCTGCCATGGAAAACAGAAAACTGAGGAAACGGAAAAATAAAATGCACATGCAAAACACGTCGGATTGTCGCGACTCGTGCAGGTGATCGAGTCGGTGTCTTCCGACTGCTAATGATCTTGGCGTCATTTGACACGACAGCAAAGTCAGAATCTTGATTTACCTTCACGTCTTCCGCCGCCAACAATACAATCCGAAACAAAAATAAAGTCATAAAGTGTAATGAAGAATGTATGAGTCAACTGACTCATGGCTCGTGTTTCTCCTTCACGTGGAAGGTTTACTCGTGTCAGTGAAATGCACGTACGAGCACAAGACGGCTGTCTAATAAATTCGGATGTTTGTTTGTGGTCCGAAAACGATACGCCGCACATGAACGATACAAGAAAGGTCAAATGCATGACGGCGGAGTAGGGAAGACAGGTACGGTCCCAAAGCCCATAAAGCGGGAGTTATTGTACGTATTATTATAATAAGCGTTGCACGTAACGCGATCCGCAATTTATGCACCGAACGTATTTGGTTGTTTTTATTTTTTACGCATCAATTTACAAACAAAACACGAGGAACAACGAAGAATTGTATTTAAATTATGTTTTCTTTTCCGTGAGCAAAAATAATGCAAATTAATTGTGAAAATAAGTCGAATCTTGATCTCTCCGCCGATGTTATCCTCGTCCTCATTGTATTAATTGACAATCAAATCAGCAGTAATTTGAAACGAATGCAAACGGTGTTGTCTAGAATGACAAAAGTGGCAAGACAAAAACTCACTTTATACTCTTTAAATTGAGATGCAGCTCTTGAGCAGGATTGAATTGAATGGCGGATTGAATTGAGCTTGATTTCAGTCACCATCGACATCGCGGACGCCTTTATTTTTTTTCCGGATTTGCAGCTTGAGTGCAACCAAGCCTTTGTTTGAGCTGCCAATTCAAATAGCTTTATAACTTGGATCGAATTGCGGTTTTTTGCATAGTAGTACCCAAGCTTGGTGGAGTCGTCGCCGTGGCGTGGCCTTTGTCAGTTGCTCGCTTTCATCCTGTCAAGTTGAAGGTGAGCTGGTTATCAAATAATTGGAGTGGAATTTAGTGCGCTATCATAAAATTGTGTCTAGAAACGCCTGCTTGTTCGTTTTTGTCTATCATGTTAGGTTCACATGCTCGCGAATCGCGACTGCGATCAGCCTCTGGTTCCATCCAGTAGCAATGTGATCACGAATTTATATTTGATGAGACATAGTATGACGAATGCAGTAAATAAATGCCAAGATGCTAAAAGACAACACAGTGACGAATTTCTTTTAAATATTTAGCACATGTTGTTGATATTTTATTTTTGCAAAACGAAGAAGAAAATTTCACTTTTCAAACGATTACATACCTCCTTTCTCTCTAGCCTCATCTCGAGTCTGTTATGTGTGTATAGAGTGGTACAATTTCAGAATTTGCCCAACCCAGCGAAGAGCGGAAAACAAACAAAGGAAATTTCTCGAGGCCATAATATTAATCGTATTTTTAGACTACGTATCCATATTTACATAAACTGAATAAACGAAACAAGAAGAATTATTAATTTTGCTCTAGAATAAACTTAGACTCTTGTTAACGAATCGAATTTAAAACTGATCTTAGCCTTTGTGTAATCTAATCATAATCAAAGTGTACTTTTTTGGTAAACTTCTTCATCCTTCAAGAGCTCGTGCCAAAGAAACTCTGCTCTTCTTTCTCCACGCCTGATTGAATTTTGCGGATTTTTTTGTATTTTTGAAATTTTAAAGTAAAATTGCTAAAATACATTAAAAGAGGCTGCATAGAAATTCAGATTCTGTAAATGAAGTGCTGTTAAGGGACGTGACGGAGAAAGAAAGCCGGCTTGGCGTGGCTGGAGGTGGCATGTTCCTTTGTCTCGACTCTTGAAAGAAGAGAAGAATCTAATGTGTGCTGTTTAACTCAAAAGCCATGACCCTAGCAGGAGTAAGAGTAAGAGGACGCGATTGTAGAAAGAAAGGGTAGATACACACACAACAAAAAGCAGTTAATTCTAAATTTTCTTCTTCAATTTCATTTTCTTTTTCGTTTTTTATGTTTTGTATTTTCTAGAATATATTTCTGCAACCTGTTCTCGTAGTCGTAGTATTTAGTAGTCGTACGCAGTAATGATACGCAGTATAAGTTAACGCATAGCGTGCGTGTCATTCCTAAGTGACCACGTGGTTTGACGATTTCTTGTGTTTGTGAAAACATTATACAAAATAATAGTAATAATATTCAATAGTAATCGTACTTCGTATGGTAATACCAATAACAATATGAATATGAACTCTACTTTGTCCTATCGGTTTCGTATCGCTCACTACTCAACGTTCTTCCGAATCAACAGTGTACAGTTAGTGCAAGCATTCTATAAAATATATATGGATCATCTCTAACGTTCTTTCGTAGTAAACAACTAATTAACCTATCATGATGTACCCTAATAGTTGGTGTATCAAATCTGTACAACCTACTTTCACTGTCTCTCCTTTCCCTGACACAGAGCGCTGTTTCTTTTGTGCGTAATTCGTTGTCGATTCGGGGAAAAGAGAAGCCGAGCTCGCGATGGATGATGTGTGGCTTCTTATTAACAAGTTAACTTATGATTCTCAGTGCCGTAACTTGACCGTAATAAATACGCGTTTTACCTTGTATTGTAGCTCTGATATATTATAAAAGTGAACATTATTCGTGTACAGTGTGATGATTCTTTGCAGGAATCTGAATACTCGTACCGTACGCGTCTGTATTGTGCATCGTATTGTGTGGTTGTCGCAATGTAAGGAGATTCTTCCTTTCCATATGCCTAGCGTTAGCTTATGTACAGTAAAGTTAACCTTGGTATGGTGTTTCTCAGCTCGTGTCTCTTCCGATTTGCAATTTATCCGACTAAAAGGAAAAAATTGTAAAAACTAAAAGAGATGATAATCATCTACGATGGTTATAGATTGGTCATGTCCCGGTTTCCGTTGCGGGAGGCGAGCGACGAGGAAGAGGACGAACTGGACGAGCCCGAGGAGGAGGACGAGAATGAGGATGACGAAGAGGATGAGCACGAAGAGCACGCGGATGACATCGACGACGGCGACGAGGGCTGACCCTCGTCCACCACCATCAGCCCGCTATCGCCAGTTTCATTGCATAAGTGCTGAGCACATATCTCGCCCGGCTGCGGCGCTAAGATGCCGGCGGTCGCTGCGACCGAGGCCGCGGCCGGTACTGCTGCGGCGATAGTTGCATCAGTTCCAACTCCATTTGCGGAAGTTGACGGAGAGTGAGCTGGCGAAAGCGATGGTGAAGTAGAAGTCGAAGTGGACGGTGGATCGAGTGGAATCGTCATCCAAGCATGATTTAGAATGTCTTCAAGTTTTGGTCGCTCGGATGGGCGCAGTCTTAAGCATAGTCTGATCAAATCTTGACATTCTGTGAGACAAAACAAAATAATCCGTGAATTAGGCGACGTGTGCGTCATTTCGCGAAACATTGCACTGGCATAGGTTTTTGTTTGCCAGCACTGATGGTAATACCAGGCAAAGTAAAGCAAATTTGAAGCATGGCAAAGCATCAGTTAATAATAAGGAAGTTGAAGATTATGGTTAAGATTGCTATTATGACTTCAAAATGCAAATCCTTTTTCGAATTGTGCAACCCGTAATAACAGAAACGATAACAATGGCTCGCTTCACTTTTCAACGTACAATTACAGCATTTATGCCTCGTAATTTTCCTCTCGATAGTACTGTTGCTGTTGCTGTTGCTGAGCGTGCACATGTGCAGATAATTGTCATGATTTCAACACAACGGCTCTCGTTGTGTCTCGTCTGCTGCTCAAGGTTGATCAAGGCCTTTTGCTAAATTTCACGTCTCACTCTCACAACCCAAATAAGATCCATAGCATGTCATTTTACTCTGCCGTGCTGTCATATGCATTTAACCCAGTTATTACTCATTATTGGGTAACTGTATCGCTTCATCGTGCTCGCGTTCGCATGGCATTGTTTAAACCCATTGAAGCCTTGAGACTTCGAAAGCGCACGCAAGCGAGAACCAGAATGCTCATGTTTAACTTTACTGCGTGTTTAGTGTTTAGCCTACTTTGCTTAATGTAATCCAAAATTAAATAATAAAGAACGTAATTCCTAGGAGAGAACGAGCCCTGATTGCCTGCATGACTATTCTCTTGACCACTTCCATGGAAAGCCCACATTGTTTATTTACATTATGCAGACACCGTCTGTCTGGGCCAAAAATAGACCACACGACTCTGCGAATCTTCTCTGCGAAGGTGAAATCACTCTCGGCCTGAGCCAAATGTTATTTGCTTTAAGCCGTCTGACATTACTGAAGGCCAATAAAAGGAGATTTCCGTCTGTGTTTTCTTTCATTGATTAGTTTCTCTCCATCAATCCATGAATTGCTGATACAAACAGAGAGCAGGCATGTGGGTTTAGCACATTTCTTCGCGAGTGAGTGTCAACAGTGCACACCTTCAACAGCGTAATGAAAGAAAAACAATGAGGGAAAAGATGCACAAGTTTTCCGCCTACGCACTGTCTGATTCCTCTCTTCTTGAACAATTGACGCACGGCAATGCTCGTGCTGGCTCAACAATCGAAGAAAGGAAAAGAGTGTCTGTGTCTGCATCGCGATTTATTGCTTTAATCCTTTTAACACGTTTCAGTTTCATGTGCACAATTTGAATTGAATGGAAAGCAGTTGCTTCACTGCTGCTGCATTGTTTCAGCATGGAAATTGCAACAGGTGTGCGAGTATGCGAAAGCAGAGTCCGCGTTAAATGGCATAGAAAAGCAGGAGGCGAAGTTTAGGACGCGTGTTGAGAAACTTACCGTGGCTGACTCGAGTGCGGAAACTGACTTCAGCTCGTAGGATTTGATCATCTTTCTCGAAAGGAATGTCGCCACAGACCATGTCGTAGAGCAGAATGCCCAGAGACCAGACTGTGGCGGCGCGACCGTTGTATTTGCCCATACGAATCCACTCTGGGGGAGCGTAGACTCGAGTGCCTGCACAGAAATAACGAAGAGAGATTAGAAACATTGTTGCTATGCACTTGCTCGTTGCTGTCGCAAAGACAAAACGCACATAAAAAAGACATTTGAGAGAACATAAATTTCTGCAAACGAAGAAGACTGCGACTGCATATCATTATAATTATCACAGACGAGCGCTCCTCGTCTCTTGAGAGTCTGCAGAGTGTGAATGACCAGACGGGTAGGCTAGACAGAGGCGAATGCATGCTCAGAGTGAATTCATTTGAATATTAAGGTCATTCATAGCAGTGTAACCCCAGACTCACTGTAGCATGGCAAACGGCAGTGTGCTAACCTGTTTCATGTCTGCCTGCCTTTTCATGCAACGAGTAAAGTCTTTCACCTTTTTAATTAACGAGTGACATGTGATCAGAGCATGTCGAAGAGCACAAAAAAGGCAATAAAAAGGTAAAAAGTTGCTGAGATGGCAGAGTTCTGGAACCCGTAATTGCATATTCATAGCACAAAGTGTTTTCTGTTCAATTATGCGACTGTAATCCACTTGACAGGGAAGGCGAGCGAGCCACCACGTTCAAATGAAGTGGAAGAATTCAATTATGAATTTTGATTAGACTTTTTATTTCATTTGATTTGCTTTGATTGAAGCGAAGTTTGGCTTTGACTGTCGGACTCGACTGAGGTTTCCGAGTGCATATGATTTTATCACACACTGCATGCATGCATTATGCAGATGTGGAGTGAGAATGAAAAGGGTCATGTTCACATTTCAGGTCAAGCCAAGCTCAGGTCTTCCTTTCGTTGAGGAGTCGGTGCATGTGAAATGATCAAATCAACAATTCACATGAAAGCAAGCCGGCCCTTCGCGAGAGCAGTCGCAATTATTGCACATGTTCTTCTAGGCCGACTTGAAACATGTCAGAAATTGGAGCAACCGCACTGCAACAAGCTTGCAGGTGAGAAAGGTTAAGGGTTCAGCGGAGTGGGGATTGAGAGGGAAATGTGCAGACGCCGAGACAAGGAGGTAAAGCTCATTGGAATGTGGGAATGGCGTTTGAAAGGTGCTCCCGTGCACACACGCACTGCCGAATGTATTGTTGGCTTGGGTAACGAGCGAGGTGCATCAAACGCACGCAATGCGAGAGAGAAAAATCTGAGAAAGAATTTTTGATTCCCCTTTCCGAGATTCTTTGAAAAAGAAGAAGTCTTCTTTTTCTTTTGTGGGACGAAATTCAGCCGCGCTCGTCTAGACCAACTGCTGCAGCAGCCAAGCCAGTTCATTCATTCATCTCTACAAAGTATTTCTTTTGTGCAGCGATTGTTGAGCCCATATTTCTTCCCCCTGCATCTCAAATGCCTAAACCCAAATCTTTTACAGTTGACCTTTTTCTCAACGACAACAATAACAATCCAATACCAATAAGAATAATAATAAAATGGGGATAAAATGAAATGCTGTTGGTGGCGGTGGTGAAGGACGTCGGAAGTCGCCTAAAGTGAAAGATTTGAAACAGAATGAATGCGCCCGGAGCTAACCCGAAATGATTTTATACACATCATAAATAATACAATCTTCGCCAGCCCAACAGGATGAATTAGATGCATTTTTGTGTCTCGACGAAATTCTCAGAAATGGACCGCTTCTTTTCAAGATCGGGAAGCGGCAAAGGAGAGCAGGAGCAGAAGGAATTTAAGGTACGGACGCAGCAATTAATCTTGGTTGTTAAGATGAAATACTGCAACGCTCAATGCAGGCGCGTCGAATTCTCGGATTGGAATTTCATTGTAGAATTATACATCTAAAAGCAGCGTCAGAATCAGAATTGGGTTATGCACACAGGGGAGAGCGGGCACGCAGGCCACAACTTAAATTGATAGCTTCCATTATGCTCAACATACACAAAGATTCGCCCATGCTAAGTGGGTTCTAATTGATTGCGGTTTTAAAGTCTACACTTTGTCTGTGCTACATCCTCTCCCTCCTTGTGCGCAGGCTGTGGAGGACCCGTGATATCTAATCGACTTGGCGAGTAAACCAGAGACTTTCGATCGCCACAATATTGTGTATTATCACAGCAGTGCAAACAATGATAGCGAGACAATGCTAAATAGTTTGCTGAATTGAAAATTGATGACGAGCATTTATTTAATTCTGAGATTGCATAAAACGTGTACTCCTGCTACGCTGTCGTGCTACACTTGTCTTCCTGAATCCATAATTTGTATTACTTTGCGAGGCCAGACAGCCTGACAACTCGACGCTCGCGTACACACTTTCTCTTCGGTAATTGTTGCAGACACAGCATCTGCCGCACGAACAGGTACCGTTCGTTCGCTCGCTCGCAGACAGACGCAAAAAATGGCAACTCGAGTTGAAAAGACTCACGACCATGCGGTAATAGATGATGCGACCTAAATACTGCAAATACTGCATCACGAGAACGGAACGGTTACGAGACGAAACACCAAACCCAAACAAACCATGACGATGACGCGTACTTGCCGCCGTCTCTCATTTTCATCTCATTCAAGCTCCTGCTGCAGACTGTGGCACGGATCAATACGAAATTGGCCGAGATTATGCCATAATTCCCTCCAAATTCATTAGTCTATTCAATTTCTCGCTTTCATCGTCATATTCTCAGAACAGGCCAGTTTCCTCTCTTGCTACGTCTTGCCCCTTGCTCTTGTCAAGCCGTGGAATTTTATTAACAGCGCAGCACGTACTTGCCATAATTGAGATTCTGTTCTCTGGTTCCAGGAACATGGGCAATACAATGAAACGTAGGAGCTCAATTCTATCTTATGGATACTTGTGCACTGAACTCCCGCCTCCGCTTTTATTTTATAGAAAAGGTGGAATTCAGCGACAATAAAAATCAACGATTCAAGTCGTGTAGCCGATGCTCACGCTTCTCAACTCTCCTGTGAATAGGACAACTTATGCGCTTTATGTTGTAATTGATTAGCCTTTCGACTCGACGATGTATTTCAGGACAAGCAGTTGTGTCGCATCGTTCAAGAAGATTTTAAGAGATTGAATTCTCTTTCTGGTCTGGCTGCGTCACCAAATAGAGTCTGATGTGAATTATCGTGTGCAAGGTTGAACCCTTGGCTTTGAGTTGACTGCGTCGTTTGGCAAGGCAGAAGGAAGCCGTTCACTTCTGCTGGTGCGACGTGACCTTATCGTTTACCTTGTTTTATCTTCACCTTTCATCTTCCTACTTGCGCGACAGAAGGCAGTAATCAAATACGTAATCGTCGAGGATAAATGGATTCCACCTTGGCATCCAAACCATGCAACACGTTGTTTGGTGTTTGCTCGTCTTGTCGTCATGCCTAATTTTGTGTAACAATTTCCAATCTTGGCAGCAATATAAATGAGTGCCTAATAAACTCGCGTGCATTGCATCACTGCATTGCTCTGGTAGGTAGCAGAAATAAGATAAACGGCGTTGTGGGTTGTCGCTCATCCTCAGGTATCATTATTGCGTTCTTGTACCCACGACAAGGAGAGGTCATCGAGCCAGGCTAAGGTTTCTCCTTCAGCGACCTTGTCTGCTCCATACGCTTAACAACTGCATGGCAGAAAGGTAAGCGCTGGAAAGCCTCGTTTTTTGTGAAGTCCAAGCTGAGTCTGCCTTCTACGTAGGTACAGAGAGTGGTTTTTTTGTGCAAGGAGGAACCACCTTGTACATGCCAACGCGTTTTGCTTTTGTCTGTGGGACTGTGAGTGCGAAATCTTTGAACAAAGACGAAGGTTGTGCTGTGCGCAAGCAACTACCTGAGCAGCAGGCGCTTAATTACTTTGTTACCGTTCCAGGCGGATGCAAAAACGCACACGGCACACGACATTCCAAATAAACGTTTGAATTCCGTAGTATGAATTAGAGCGATGTATTAAAAATGGACTGTCATCACGTGCGCACGTCAAGATAAGAGCCCACATCAATTAACCAACCACTTTAGCCAGTACCACTGCGCTGCCGTCCACACCTTTTCAGGATACCCATTAGGAACCTTCGGCTTCAATGACACTCAACCCTCTCGTCTCGCATGTGCTCGATACATGATCGACTACTTTATTCACATTCCACAAATTTTGGTTGTTGATATTTTTGATTGACTGTAAATCCCGTCCAGGTCATGTTCGCCTCGATGAGTTGACGCTAGCTGCTGATTTGGTTTCACTTTTTTGGACTTTCGGGCTCAGAGCGCTTCCCATTTTTTTCATGCACCATTATTAGATTATTGTTTATAGCTCGCATATTTGGGTCACGAGCCATAGGCTCATAAATTATTGGGGCTTGAGTTCAATAACTAGGCCTATGCAGGGTACTCGCGGGCATAAGTGCACGAAGGAGCGTTAGCGAGCGGACGAGCGAGACGTGGCTGTAGACAAGTCGTTCCGGTTCCGGGGTTCACTCCTACGAGTCCGAGCCAAAGCCAAACCACCATTGCTTGGCCGCTGTTTACATAACATTGAAACATGAATTGGAAAAGCAGGTTCAAGATAGCCATAACTCCTTCCGTATTTATTTTTACTGGCTACCGACCCGCAAGTCGCTTGCCTGGGCCGTGCGCGGTAGAATGGAATTCAATTACATAACACTAATCTCACAACCGCATTTTTGGCGAATCATGACTCCAAATTGAAGAGACCATCCCACATGTTACGTGTATTCGATACACACGCTGTCTGACTCTAAAAATAATATTTGCGTGTGTTGTGTTTGCATATTGTGTTTATGGCCGTAGTCGTGGCGGCGTAATGGATATCGAATCCAAGCCGTAGCCAAGTAGGAACAACTGAGAAAAGTAGGGTAAAATTGTGCTGTGTAACAAGAAACGCACGGTCTTGGTTTATGGCACGCAAGCTAGTCTATATAATATGCATGAGATATTGGTCTAATAACAGCACAGCACGGCACACAAAATGTTGGCCTAAATGTCTAGCCTTTAGATATTGTGATGGTTTGTCATTGCCAAAATTGTAATAACTCTGCAGAGGAGGCGCATTCGTGGCTTCTGTCGATGAATCCTTTAATGCGGCCAGTCTGACTCCTCAGAACTGTGCCACCGACGACGAGATCGTAATCTGCCCTCAGTCAGTTCCATGCCATGGTAATGTGGAGTAAAAATACAAATGTCAACGCAGACAGACCGAAGGACGACAATGCATAAATATGGAAGCGTAACCCACATTTTCTTGTAATTACACATAATGCTAGACAGGAATTGCAGTCTCTGTCGTCTGGGGCATGGTAAATACACCGAAACTGAATCTGCAAGTAAAAAGTTGTGCCAGCTTCATTTTTAATTTTTCATACACTAAACTCCTGCTCCCTAATCCGGCAATCTATGGAGACAACACCACAATTCTGGTACGAGTCAGATATCAGATCAAGTAAGCTGTGAGATTAAATGCAATCCAGATGTTTGAGAGCCAATCCCGGTCCTGCACGAGATGAGACCCAAAGTCCACACCTACTCATTACTTATTTGAATCGCAGATGTATCATTATGATAATGCCACCAGGAACTGCTGCTGTTGCTGTGTGTTGTATAACTTAATCTAGTTATGTTAAGAAAGCGCTACAGTTTCTGACACTATCGATTGAAAGTCCTCCTACGTCCGTTGCACCGTATTTGTATTCAAATTAAATGGGCTCTGCTGCCATTATCGATCCAAGAACTCTTGCGACCTTGGTGAACCCTTTCGTTTTAATGTCGTTCGGCACCGTACGGCACGGCACAGCTCAACAAAACGTCCACCCACGACAGTAAACAACAACGCATCGCGTGGAGAACCCAATTAATTGAGGGCTGATTGGGAAATTCACTGTACGCGCAAGAGAGAGAAGAGTCCAGATGCGAGCTGCAGTCTGTGACACTTTGATCTTAATCTGGGCACGGTATAAACGACTCGCAATGCAATGGATTTCGCAATGCTGCGAGTGACACACCTTTTAATCCCACATGTCATGTGCCTGCCTGCCATTGCCGCTGATGCAAGACATGCGGGTCGGATTAAAGTAGTCCGCGTGAGTTGCGTATGGGAAATCGAATATTTACATCGAGCATTGCTTATGCAAAGAGGTCATCATTTCGAGCAGCACTGGAGACTCGGCTTGTTATGGGAATTGAGTTTCCGTCAAGAGCCAAGTCAAGACAAGGCGAATAAATTGAATTTGTGTTGTCTAAACGTCAAGTTATTAGCGACTTGCTCTTGTGGTACAACGTGTCCGAATGAATGAGGCCAGGCCAGAGGCACATGCAACATGCAAAATACGAATTTCGATGCAAGTCCAATATACAAATCAGAGCGCGGCGTGTGTCACATATGCAAATCCAATCAATCAAGCCCAATTACTCGCTACATGGCCTCGAGCCCGTGCTCTAAAAAGAGGCTTGTTACATTAGATAGTTGGAGCAACTCTGAACTATAAACTATAATGTATGGATTATTGATTATAATTATAAATCATAAGCCATAACCCATAAATCGCAGTTCACTTGGGGCAGCATGTTTATAATTTTAGCTTGATTTTGTCAAATTATCTTAAATGGGACAACTTCGACACCGATTTATAAATTGATTATAATTATAATTCGATAAATGATAACTTATAAATTATAGTAAATTTGCCCCAACTATCTATTATTGTGCGACTTGGCATTGTCCGGTTTGCGGGCGCCGGGTAAAGCACTCCGCTGATTAACATTTTGCAACGTAAATGTGAACAGCACGTGTACGTGCCTTTTACGGTGCATATGAAAAGATAAACTCGCGAATGCGGCTCCGGCTCTTTTCCTGGCTCTTCCTTCAACACTCTGGACTGCTGGGGCTCGAACACGCGCACCTCCGTTCTGTGTACATTTACACAGGTACACGCAGTTGATTGATTGGGCCCCTGCAAATTGTCTGTTTTTACATCGAAATACATATGAACGGTGCTCGTGGCTGTGCTGTGCGTGCACTACGTGTTTTGCAACAGGCTGTGCGAGTGTATTTGATATACAACAAAAATGACCCTGACGTGTCTCATTTCTCGATGCGAGCCCACCACTTCACTGCTACTACTCTATTTATGTACACCGAAGGCCTCGCGTTTGTATACATACAGCCCTTTCGCACAGCCAGGTAACATTGCAAAAGTTTTCCTGTTCGCTCATATCCTACTCAGAAGACCTTCCAAGGACTCGCGTCGCTGCGACGTACGAAGCTACGTGCCTACGTTGTGATTGTGATTGCAACACTGAAACAAAAAACCGTTCTCCATTCAACCATCCCCATGCCATTTCTGATTGCTAATGCCGTAGCCGACGTGCAACAGTATGTAGTTAATTGAGTAATTACATCACCACTGCACCTAATGGCAATGATAAAATGATTGATCAATTATAAATTCCTTTCTGCGTAACTCGCTACTCGATTCTCTGCCTCTTCAACTCTGCAGCATATGCCATTCGCTGATTTTCTGCTCAATGCATGCGTGGTACGAGGATCGGACAAACTTCATTCATGGGTGACATGCCAATTGCCAATTAATGCTACGTGTCCGTGTGTTTGTCATTTGTATCGACACAACAAAGGCAAGCCTACACTCCATTGGGCAGAGCTATATTTAGTTTAGTCAAGCACCACCGGACAACGATTGACCTCACCCTTGACGATGCTCAATGAGGAACGATTTACTAGGAAAAATGTGATTGTACGATAATCGAGTTTTTACTGTAATTGTGCTACTGCGCTCACTCAGCCTCTTCGTGCATCAGTCATGAGGGCATGGCTCGGCTGGCCTGGCCAGAGGAAACACGACAAATTACATGGGAAGAATCTTAACACGAGTGAACTTTGATTAGGAGTATTGGCGCCTACGTACCGTGAGGTCCATCCATCGAGTGTCGAGTTTATTTTATCTATCAGCAGTAGCAGATGGAGAAACCACGTTCCATTTGGTATTTTCCGTGCTCATCGCATCATCGCAGCTTGTTTCTGTACCTTTTGAACCTTAGACTCTGGGCAGCAGATTCCAGTCCGAATGTCGTAATAACTCATTTCATCTCATCATCAATTTAAATGAGATGAAGACGTAATTACATTCATCACAGCTCACTTGAGTTATAATTATCTGCTGACCAAGGCAAAGGCCGTCTTAAACACTTCCAATGTGACGAGCAGAGCATAAGCGCTGCTTTCATTCATGCCAAAACTGTGCTGTTGATGACCTCTAACCTCTCAGGAGCATGATTAGCATCTGTGCAATAAAACGTGTATTTCAGCTTCTCTTTCAGCCTGCCTCTGCCTCTTGCTCGTAGTTTGGTTGTACAACTACAACTTGCACTCTTTACGTTCCATTCATAAATCTGCAGCCAATATCCCGTTGGCATGTGCGAGCAGATGAGCAATGATCCCTCATCTAGTTTGAACGGCAGAAGCAGTCTCATGACCACACAGGAGATGTGAACGAGCGAGTATCACCTGACTGTCTATTGTGCCTGTCATGTGAATTGACATTTAGGAAGCAGTGCCGAAGAACCAGCGAGAGAGATGCTGTTATGTAATCCGAGTGACTAAGCATGAGCGGAGGCTTACGTCCACGCCGTGTTTGGAAGCAACCAGAAGAATGACGTCAACGAAACTATTACATCATCACCGTCCAGCCATCGTCACTGCAGTGATCATGCTTCGGGAGGCTGACTTACACACGCGGATTGCACACATACATGGCCCGGCTCGGATGGGCCAAAACCGTCTGCGCTGGAGCTTCTGTCTGGAGCCACACTCCGACTCCAATTCTAGGTTCCACCGGTTGCGCTCCGGCCCGTTGATTGAAATTTTTGCCATTAAGAAACAATGATAGTTATTTTTGCATAGCTGAAGCTTTTCTTGTCCCTGCTCTCAGCGAAATCAAAGGACGTAAGGAAGGAACCTTTAAAGCCAGACGCTCTCGGGCAGCGTTCGGTTCCTCATTGTAGTCAAATGACGTCATAACGTCACGGAATTTCACGTTTCGCCACATTGTGTACAGCATGGACATAAATATAGAACCAATCGAAGGACGTCGGCTTGTATTTCCACGGCGGCACGGACAAAAATACTCATCGCAGGTAGACGTGTCGTAGGGTGCGCCTTTCAATCGTCGCAGAAGCGTTCTCAAATTCCCAAGTAGGCTTACGCCTCGCTGAAACTACGAGACGGTGATGCTGATGTGAATGTGATGACGCTTTTTACGAGTTGTATTTACTTTATGGTTTTCACACAGATTTTATGGTAGATTTATAACACCGCTAAGTACGTGTGTAAATCTTATGGCGTAAAGTAGTAAATCTGATTCTGCCTCACAATAGCATGGCATAATGGCACAACGTTGTACGACAGCGGTAACGCAGGTATAACATTGTATTGTGATGATGATGATAGGCCTTTCTGCGTTCTCAACTGACCTCAATTCCAATTTCTGAGAGAAACAGTTGCGGCTGTGCCTGCTCGAGTGGAGTATACAGTGCAGTAATAAAAGAGAGTTTTTGCAATAATACACCATTTCATCATCGTGCCGTATAATTTCTAGTGAGTGTCTGCCTGATTTTATCTGCGCCGTACCGAGTTAATACATTGTTGAGCCCACAATTAAATACACACATGCACTTGTCTGTCTGCCGCGTCGTGTCGTACCGAGAACTTTCCGCCTATGCGCTATGGTGCGGTTTGTCTCGAGGCATCATCATCGAAACATGCATAAAAAGAAAATTCGCTCAATAAAATCTAAACTGCGTGAGACTCGAGTGGCGAATTCTTTACCTTCCTTTACTACTACGCTGCGGATGCACATTGCATACTAGTTTCACCACATTCCATTCCAAAGCCCCCTTAAACAGGTATTTTAAGCTCGTAATGTGATGCATCGCTAACTTTGTTGCTGTTGCTCTCGCTTAACTGTACTTTTTCTGCGCTGCATAAACACGACACGTAACTCGCCTGCCAAGTCGTACATCTCAACAATGGGCGCCGTGCAAATACTCCTTCGGCTGCAAGTCTTTTCGTGCGCTTCTAGTGAATAAACTTTTTTCCAATTCCGATGCTCGGCTCGGCTGCCTTTTTCATGCCTTCGTTTACACTTTCTACAAGTGTAAGCCACCACCGTCGCCGCCACTGCCACACTGGCCGGCGGTCATTTCCTGCTTAGATAGAGCGCACCTCAACCACACACACGAACTGTCGCTGTCACTTTAATCACAGGACAGTGTAAGCTGCAATCGCGAATGAAAACTGACCTTAATCATGCGCTGCTCGTAAATTACGAGCCACGATTAAAATTCGCATCGCATCGGACAAGTACGAGTTTTGGTTTGTGTTTGGCCAAGCAACAGGTGCTCGCCTTGCCTCGCATCTGCACCGTGTCAATTGGATGAGACCCACAAAACAACGCCAAGAAAAAGAAGAAGCAGGAGGACAGCGTGCAAACTGCATGAGAGCGTATTTTCTCTTTTTTTGCAAAATTTGTATTCGGTGAGGCAGTGATGTGACAATATAGCGTACGTTGACGTCCTTTGAGAGTTCATTCATACACTCTGTTGTTATTGTTATGATTCTCGTTTGCACAAGCACGTCTGTGACGCCGCCTGCGAATATGTTTTAATGTCTTTTTTGACAACAAAAGCAGCTCGGTACAAGGAAGCCGGAGTAAAATGAAAATACTCAGCAATGTGTTATCTTTTACGAGCGACGACGATTGTAAACAATTCATCGTAAACTGACTTCATAACTGCATTGTTGTGTTATTTTTGCGTTTTGTCTTTGCAAACTCCGACGAGGAATCAATATATCAATTTATAATAATAAAAATTTGGTTACTTACCGTCAAAGTCTGTGTACAAAGTCTCTCTCATGATTGCACCGGATCCGAAATCAATGAGCTTCAGATTTTGAGATTTGGCATCGACGAGAATGTTTTCATCCTGCACAAAGGAAACAAAGAATAGCGTTTAAAAAGTTGTTTGCATTGAGCACACGTCGTCACGAGTGCAGAGTGCACAGGAGCCAGGGCGCGGCAGGTAATTGGTCAGACCGTTGACAATAAAATAATTCGCAATGCAGCCAGCGCAATCGTAGAAACTACAAAAATGGTAGTCGCAAATGTAAATATCGTTGCAGCGTCGTACGTCGTAAATGTTGGTCATGGTCAGTTGGTGGATTGGGACTTTTGATTGCCAAAGAAAGGCCTGCAATTGCATCATGCGTCGTTCGAATGCAAGCGACCTTCATTGCCGAACAATTCTTTGCACGTTTGCACAATACGCGTTCTTGTTCTTGTGCCGACTAACCTTTGCATTTCAACAATTAAAATTCATGGCTTCATGACATACATTACCTAACTCAATAACGACCAGTGAAGGAGCGATCGAATCGGCTGGCGGCTGAGACTGGTGCCGTTTAATGCTAAGGAGTCGCTGTCGCTGGTCTGCGTTGTGGTCAGTCTCAACTGTGGTGGGCTTATCAGTGTAGCAGCGAGTCCACATCCCGTCTCATTACAGTAATTGGAAATGCCTGAACACTCGAGTCCTAATCCGTCGATTTCAACATTGTCTATCGCACGCAGACGATGTCTCATTTTTTAGTTGTGCATTCGGTATTTCCCGAACCGTATCAGCGGCTTATCAGCAGGCACGAAAAATGCTGTCATACTTTGGCGAAAGTTTAATGAATGAGATCAGCTCAGTTCAACGCCTGCATGCAAACGGGAATTGTTTTCGCAATGGCACGGCAAACATTGCACAATTGCTCAATTGCTGGCTGACACTTTAAATCCATCCATTCACTGAATCCCTTGCAGAATTAGCATACCAGGAATCGGAGGTTGGGCTGCAAGATGACGTGACGGCGTTATCATTAGTATTTTTCGCACAATAAGCAATGACAAATATTTACATTAACCCCGAACCAGTAAGCGAGCAAACAAATGGAATGTGCGCTAATCACATGAGACGAGGGCACATGCCGGAAAACGGAAATTGGCGCGAATCCCTCACTTTGCTTTTCCGTTAAGTAGAATGCTAATGCCATGTGTGTTTTTTGTTTTGCTATTTCTCGGAAACAGTAAATAAATGTTGAATGGATACGCTCGTGATGATATATGATTGTCTATTAGAGAATGATAGTTTCATTTTGTCAACCTACTTTACTTTACTGCTGCCACACTCCGTCGTTCCATTTCTATTTCTGTTTCGTGGAAAATTTAGTATATTGCTGCCATCAGATTCAGAGCACAATTCGAGCGTATGTAAACAAATCAGGAGATAAATGGTAATGATGATGGCTGGTATTGAATTTTTGTGTTGTGACAGAGTAGACTACAATCTAATTTGTCCATCGCCGCTCTTATTAAATTCCACTGTAAAAATAGAAGCGGGAGTCAGGACACGTATCAATGACTGAGTCGTGCATCTTTGAACTTTAAAGTGCAAAAACGCTCAGAGCGAGAATTCTGTTTTGCTATCATGGCAGAAATGCGCGGATTATGCTGGCCATATGCGAGCTTAGCGTGCAAGTACGATGAATCCAATCCAATGACCTCAAACTAATCCCAGTGGGAAGCATCAACTCTGTCTTCTGCGTAATTTTCCATTGTGTCACTTACTTTAATGTCGCGATGAACAACACCAGCCTTGTGGCATGAAATAATTGTGTCCACAATTTGACGGAAGAATCCGCGAGCAGTGTGCTCTTCGAGAATTCCCTTCTCAGTGATAAAGTCGAACAGATCTTTGACCGGCTCCGGGCGCTCCATGATGATGATGAAGCTGTCGTTGCGCTCGTAGTAGTCCAGCAGCTTGATGACTCCTTGAATGTGTGAGACTTTGCGGAGGAGGCAGACTTCGAGTGGAACACGGTGTCCGTTCATCTGTGCAGAGAAAAACAGGCTTTCCATTAGCGGACCAATCACAGTTGCGAAGTCATAATTAGGCAGGCAGATGAGATTTTGGCAAGCGAGAATGCAGACGTTGAATCATCGCACATCGCATTCATGGAATTCCGTACGTGAATGTTTACGCACGGAAGACATTAAAAAGTACAGAGACAAGAATAGCTCAGCCAGGAGGCTGCGAGAGATTCGAACCAAAAGTGTCCTTGTAAATGACTCATGGTCATTCATTCTCTCGTACACATTCTCTACGCGTCAGGAGCGCAACTCACCTCTCATAACCTGCCACAAGCATTTTCATACGAGTGCGGTGTAGTAAATGGGATTTTTTGCAAAACTGAGAATCGTACTTTGGCTTCCTCTTTTGTGGTGTGCACAGTGCAAATTGTGTGTTCCACGTCCGACTTCCTTTCCAAACAAAAACCCCACGAGTACAAATCCATGAGTACGACTCATGTGGCATGTGTCATGTGAGCGTGTGGTGGACGTTCGCATGTCGCCACGGAACACAATGGATGGATTCACAGAATTCGAGCACGGAGACAAAAGGAGCAAACCATATGATCGATCATGAGTCGTACCTCAAACCAGAGACTTAAACGATTGTCAACTTGTCATGAGGACAAGTTGTGCATTGGGCTGAGGCTGGGATTGAGGCGTTTGAAGGACGCAGCAGCCCGTCACACAAGATGATGATGAAGTGCCAGACTCTATTGCGAAAATCTTGTGTCTCATTCCGCATTCTGCACCGTGCGATAACGAATGAGATGTATAATATATAAATAGACGGAGCGCGCTTACGTGGAAACTCATGCTCTGAATACCGCACTGCCTAAAAGAGTAATGAATGCGGGCGAGACATAATTTTGCAGTGTGGAGGCGTAAATGTAAACATACGGAGTTTATTGAGATTGGACACATCACACGTCATCTTAACTCTTACACTTCCACAGTGCCTGTTGCATCATGCATGCATTCTGCTGCTGCTAAGACTTTGAGATGCTGTCAGGTTTGCTGGCCAATGCGTGCAACGTTGTAGCCCTAGCGTGTTTTATGGCCTGATAATGTGTCCAGTTCATGGCATGATATTATGGACCGAATGATAATGGCCTGCTGCTGATGCTGGCCTTGTCATGTCTTTCTTGGCCATTGGGACAAAGGTCCATTCATTCCATCACATTATGGCTACATACAGAGAGCAAATATTGATGCTCAGGCTTAACTGCTAGGCCTCATTTTATGTGAGAACTTTAACACAACCACCATTAATACGGTTAGAAATACCACCATGGTCGCGCACTCCACCAGCACAAATTCGACAATTCCAATGAAAAGGACAAAATATTGAAATCCATCCTACAAAAGTATAACAGAAACTTTCTCTTCTCAGAAAACTCGCTGCGGTGCTGCTTCTGTTCTAAATAATTCAGTAATGAATGAAACCAACGAGCCATGCCGTACCACCACAGTGCATGTAAGCAATATCAGGCTCATTTTCCTCAAAGCAGCGTTAAACTTTAGGCCTGAGTCAAGACTCCAAGATTTGACAGGCTAAACAAATTAAATTCGTATGCCACGTAGTCACGTAGCTGAATGTAAACACTGCGTAAGCGTTTACAGTACGTCATTGGTCGGCCAGGCCGTAGCCCGCTAAGTTGGCCAAGTCCATGTACGTGCATAAAACCCTAACGCATTACTTTGGCTCGTGACGTAATGTCTTCAATTAATTATCAAGGTAATTCGTGTCCTTACTCGGTACATCAGCGTTCAATCGAAAGTCTCGCAGCAGCAGCCGTTTCAGCCAAATTTGCGCTGCGGCTGTGATCAAAATACTTAATGAATGATGCTTGTCGTTGTGTCGCAGCCTAGCTTGTGAGACTGATCATTATTTTTAATAATACGACTGTTCACTGCTCATATTGGTTAATTGACAAAACAATTAGAGGATTTTCCCATATTTAGTTGCAATGACATTGTTATGCAATTGGCGTGCTCGCTCACTCTCACCGCGGCAGCGACGGCAAAACGATTGGAGTCAGAATCGAGTCAGGTGGGCTAACGCTAAGGTCTGACTAGCGTAGAGATGCACTAATTGGTGCTTGGCATTCTGGGAATCGTACCGCGCAAGTGCGCAGTCAACTGCAGAAAATAAACGTTACCGTTACGTTTGTTTATATGACCAGGATACCAGACACAACAATGTAGTCGTAGAACTCCAATGGCAATGGGTCACGTTAAGAGAGTAAACGTATTTTGACAATGAAATGGGTCGAACAAAAGAATGTGTGTCCCTGATGCTTATCTCTTTGCCGTCGTCGACATGAATGATTTTATGTGTAATTAAATTATGTTATGTTTGTTATGTTCAACTTGGCTTGCCTTCATTCATAAAAATTTCACTCTTGCATTGCAATTGCACTCGCGTAGTCGGTGCACGAGTCCTTGGGTGGCGAGCAAACGAGCTGCAGCAGCGCAGCGTAGGGCAGGGCGAAGGCGGAAGGAAGTCGTATTCTCAGAGAACCAGTACACGTCCATGTATGCTGCACTCGCGAGTAGGAAGTAAGTCAAAATATGGTCAAAAATGTAGTATGGCTGCACTTGCTTGCGATCGAGTGCAGCTGTGTTGGCCCGAATTACGTAATGACTCAAGTACGCGAATGAAAATATTAGCAAAATTGCATCACCAGCTCGCTAATAATGTTATGAGTCAAATGCGTGAATGAGTCTTCGTTGTGCCCATTTACAGCCAAGCACAGAGCGCGCGCCCACACACATTAAGCCATGCATGATGCATGAGAGAAATTCCTCCGTTCGCAGTCGTAATGTCGTTTTATGATTTATTATTTTTTCCAATTGTATAACGTCGTAGAACAAGATTGCAATTGCAACAATTGTACTCATAATGTCCGTAATAAACTCTCACGCGCGTGCGCCGCTGGTAAGTGAGTAACGGAAAGTAAAGTAATACTGACCTGAATCCAATCAGTGACTTTGACTTTGGAGACGTGTTTGATAGCAACCTGTAAAACGTAAACAACTTAGCATTAGCATAACTGGTGGCGAAGCAGGCAGGGAGGCATTTAAACGAAATGCAGAACAAGGACGCTGCTGCCGTATTGACTAATAGGTTATGTATTAACGATTTGATTACTATTATTGTAGTAATGGTGAATATTACATTACTAAGTATTACGAAAATAATACGAGTCCTTATACTCATACTTGGTATCATGTGGCTTGGCTGGGGTTCGCCACGCCACGGCAGAAAACGATTCTTTCTTTTTGTGCTAAAAAAGTAGGTCAGCCACCAGCACAAGCAAAGTATTGACTTTTGTGTATGTACGCAACGCGTACGCGGGGGCTCAGGAGGCATTGAAACGGTTTCACCGTCTGCAGAGCCAGACAGACGTGGACGGCAACGGCAAGGCACGCAAGACGTAACGCACTCGTGTGCCATGAGAAATATCAGACAATCTGTGCCACTGAGTTGCTAAATAATTAATCAATTCTGCTACTGCTTAGCAACCACCCCGACATTGACTTTCACCGTTACTCTTCCCTTTAACTACGAGGAAAGTGTTTACTCCAACTCACCTATTAAGGCTATTAATAAAGCATGAAACAAAGCTGTGAGCTCTGTGCAGGAGACGAGTCGGACTCAGAATGTAAACAAAAGTTACGCTGGCAGTAATAAAATATGAAAGAGACTGGTCACGGGCCGCGTTGCGTTTGTCGTTAATGACCATGCCGTGCTTTGTAATTACATAATGAAGGAGCAGTGGTAAAGTTCATGAATGAAAAACCAAATTGTACTTACAGCAAGTCCATCACGAATGCGATATCCACTGTAAACTATGCCAAAACCACCTTGACCTAATACTGGACCTAGTTTGTAGGCTCTCTCGAACGGTTCGCGAGCTGATTGAATGCCTGCAACAAAATACAGAGAAAAATGCATGTTAGTTAATTACCACACACAAGCACGAATTCAACATTCAAGAACGCAATTATTAAGCGGATCAGGGTTGAGTGCTGAAAGAAGCCGAATAAGTAAGAGCCAAGTGCAGACTCGGAGACCTTACAGACTTTGTGCCTTTGCGCATCGATATCGCGATTCAGGAAGACGAAAAGCGAATGCAAATTCCGCCGTCTGTGCTCACACGTGCCGCGGAGCAGGTAAATTGAAGGCGACGGCACGGGCGTTCGTTTTCCAAGAATTGCATCACAACTAGTCATTATCTCTCGTAAAGGGTAAAATAAAGGTAAATCGCACAATGTGCGAAAAGTTTCGTTCGACGCGTGTCTCTGGTGTACTTTACGTACTGTCCATGAGAACATTCGAACATGGAACGGGAATTTATCCTGCCCGTTGCGTTATGGACTACTGGTCCTTGATTACATAAGAAATGGAAAGTTGTGAAGGCCCATTCTCATTGAGACCGTAAACAGCAATATAGAGCGACATCGAAAAGTCCGAGGCGAATCCTTGCACGAACAAGTCCCGCACAGCGTACATGTATGCCTGGACTGAACTCTGGACGCGTCCTACGTCTCGTGAGATCTCTCGCTCTGGAAGCTGGTGCAACGCGAGCAGAGCAGATGAATGGAATTTAAGGCCCGAAAGTGCTCAAGGGCTTTGCCTTCCTCGAGATCTCACTTCCCGCGTACAAGTCAACTGCACGAAATGGCTGGGCTTGAATACCACCCACGAGAAACCAGAGCTGCTGAGCTCTGCGCATTACGAGAAAGGAATTGAGTTGTAACGATAAATACCTCCGATTTTTTCCATGTCGACATCCATCAAGTTAGCACTAGGAGAGGTGGCTGCTGATGAACTTGACATATTTGGAATCGGCGTGCCAGGCGCTGGAGCCGTGGCGGTAGGAATCTGAATCGAACTAGTGTTTACAGTATCACTTGGAAGGTTCGTGGCGGTATTGTTCGTCGGAGCACTTGGTGAAGGTGCAACAACTAACTGACTGTTACTGGTCATTCCTAGTTGATTAGATGAGGAACTCCCACCAAAGAGTCTACTTAGTATGTGATTATTATTTGTATTACTAGGTTGGGTACAACTAAGGCTACGATCAGCTATACTATCTTCGGTGTTCATTAAATTAAAGTAATCTTCGGTACTCGTACCGGACATGCTAGTAAACTCAGGATCATTGTTATTGATTCTACAGTAATTATTGTTTGTTGGCGTATATGCGCCTTTGCCATACGCTTGAGGAGCACTGGGCTGCAGTTGACCGTCGTCGACGGGTGCGGGACCATCAAAGAGTCTGTCGGTAATTGACATGGCTCGAGTTGTATCTTCATGATACTTGTCAAAGAGAATCGGGTACTGGTGTTTCATTTAAGAGGCTGCTGTGGAGACCGAAGAACCAACAACAGACTAAATATGCATGAGAGAAACACTGACGAGAATTTTCCGCCGTATGAGATTTTGCAAACTTCACGTGCGGAGTCCGAGTCCCAAGTATGAACTGAGAACTGCTTTCTTAAAGATCAAAGCTCTCGCGTGCACTGCACAAGATTCAAGTTCGGTGAACAATGTCGCACTGAATGTTCGCTCTGTGTGGATGATCCGTTCGCTGTCAACTCCGGTGGTTGACTGAATTCCAAGCGAGTGACCAGTGATGTTTTTCCCGAGTTGCAATTCAATTGCACGAAAACTTCGAGTGAGTAAAGATGCAGTGTTTTGATTCTGGAACCTCGTTCCCACTGTGCGTGTTGTTTGGTTGTAATGTGTGTAAACTGACAGTCGAAGGTGGACTGATCGGAGTGTGATCGTCTACCCTGACTTAAGTGCTCGGCAATTTTCACTTGTTACGTTATGCTAGCCTTTCCCTGGCTGGCGAATATTGACAGAAAGTGATCCGTATAACTGTACGTGACTGAACGCGTGAACAAAGTGGTAGCGTCCTACTTGCTTCGAGACTGAAACTGAACTGGCTGAACCGTCTCATACAATGTGTGAGGAGTGTGAGAAAAAGTAACAGACACACAAACGTAGTGGAGAGAGAGCATTAAACCACGACCGACCATCCAAACACTCGCATACAAACATTGTTGTAGAGGATAAGAGTGGATCTTTTAGCGGCTATTTTACTCGCTCTCTACAAAGTATTTCACTACGCCACCCAGCTGCCACCCAACCAGTCTGCCCGCGCTGCTCCTCTGCTCTGAATTCCACCCAAGCATACAAACCCCTTCGCAATGTTAACCAAGGAAAAACCCCTGCGACATCATCGTCCACATCATGTGAAATTCTCTGAAATCTTACAAGGCCTCTGCCATCGTCATCGTTGCGCGCTGCTCGAGAATGCACATCATCAACAACATCATTGCTTCCCTACGTACCAATATCCGCCAAAAAAGTTATAGCGTCATTGTCATATGATCCCAGCCTATCCCGAGCCAGTGTTTGAGCTGCACTGTGAGGAAAGGGGTTTACGCGAGCCAGCCAAACAGCCAGGAACTAGTCTTGCATTAAGTTTCGCCGTTCATCCTGTGTCGAATGGAATCTCAATGCAGAGCGCCACCGTACAGAGTGACCGGGAACGGACCCTGCCTCCGCTTTCACCTGCTCTTTCACCGGTGCACGTCGGCGGGTCGCAGAGAAGGTTTTGCAAAGTTGTGGATCATGCCGGAGACAAGAGTGGGCCAACATTTCGCGACTTTAGATGCACGCCGGCAGGGTGTGAGTACACACGGCCCGCGCCGCACTACCGTAAATCATGCTGATGATCGGATACAATGTAAAGATGAGAAAAAGTTCTCTGCTCTCTCAAGGGGAAACTTCATTCTTCTGGGGGTGTAAGAATATATAATGCTAGAATGCCTAAACCGACTTGGGCCAGACAAAACATTACTTTGTCCACATAGTAAAAGTCTGCAGGCATGTGTGTGATCCTACTCAAAACTTTATCCTGCAAAAAGTGTAGTCATAACCCTTTGAGCACAATGTTGCTCTTTATGAGATGAGCCTGATTTTAACCAGGCATTACTCGCATTACGCTTACGGAGTATGCTGAACGTAGCAGCGAGAAAGAAAGAATCTCATGGACATTGACCGTTCACGTCCTCGAAAAAAATACTGCACCAAAACTGGTCGAGCAGACAGACACAACATTGGCCATTGCTGCGCGGACTGAACATGTGGAAATCGACCGAGCAGAGCCAGATCAGTAATAATCGGTCGTAATTTATTGTAATGCGTGCAGCACAGCATATTTCTTTTCGAGATGAATTTAAGTGGAAAAACAGATTGCGATCTGTTTCTTCGCTTGCTCCGCGTTTCTCTGGAAAAGTCAACAACGATGTTTGTACAAGAAATCCTGAGAACTGAGACGTCTGCGCCTGTCTCCTGCGCGTGCATTTCTTAATGAATCAAGTGCGTGTGGCCGGAGTGTAATTAGCGAGCGACGGAATGAGTGGAGCAGCGTCTCAGTTTTCCTCTTGTCGCGATTTAAATGTATGAGGAACGGCGAGCCAAGTCATTTAAATGCCACAGCCGTACTTTATACTCGTGAGCTAATTTTAGTGAGCGTACAGACAGGAACAAGACGGGCCGCAGCAGTGCAGTTTTTAAATCCGAGTCTAAATCATTGACTCGGTATAAAAATACTCTCGATGAAAGAAGTCTGTGTATTTATAGTACAACAACGAGACGAGGCTGCATCAGCGAGTGAGCTACGCGAACGCGGTTCTACAATGTACGGGTCATTTATGAATTGCAGACTCGAGTACATTGTACGGTTCCTCAAATGTGTCTCGTTTCGAGACTGGCGGGACGCGTGCCGGAGAAAGGTTTGTCCAGACGACCCTGGACGCCATTTGGACTAGCCAGACGCATTCCGTGTGGTCAGGGTGAGCGTGATGGAATAAATGCGCGGCGTTAATTACTGACCGCGTTAATTGGGGCCAGACAGAGAACTAGCTGGTGCGGTGGAGGAATGGCACATCGTACAATACCCTCGCAGTGTGTTCTGCATAGTCCCAAATACGGTATATCGAGTTTTCACTCGATTCATGTTCTCACAAACTTGTTCTCTTTCACTGTGCACCGTACAGCAGGCAGCCAGAGTCACTCTACCAAATATTTTCCCCCCTAAACTCGAGTCAGGCCTCCTACAAAAAACGCTGCAGCGATTCATGCAGCCACCTCGACAAAGTTCCTTGGCTTGCAGCTCCTCTGCCCCTCCTTAAATTTTTCCCTCGCTTCGAGAAACCGTAGCGTGTACTCTTGCTCGAGTTCATCCTGTTACTATGTAATAGTAAAACGTGGAGAGCGAGACAATGTTGGCAGTGTTGTGTTTTGACAATCGTACTACTGCTGTACCATGCCAGCATAGTAGTAGTAAAATAAATTGACACGAGGAACGTTTTCCTTCTGGGCCTTCACATTCACAGCGCAGCGAGTAGCAGTGCATTGAGATCGGAATGCTTTCCTCTTCACCTCTTTACCTTGGCTTGGTTCCTTTTCCCTTCCATTTCCACACTGCAGCAGACGCAGCGAGGAGCGAATTTTCGGGGTTTTAGTATGCAGACGATGCAACGTGCTACTCCGCTCTCGACGAGGGGAATAAACTCATGTAATCCAGGCAGGAATGCGACGCTACAACGCCCTGCGCTGTCTGGACCGAAGTTACCCGAATTTGCCAGTTGCTCTTGTCTCCATTTTTTATTTCTAGCGCGCAGAGTGCAATGCCACGAGAAAATGAGAATGAAAGAGCTCGGGTAAGTACAGACTTCGCAGAATGAACGCGACAGCGATCGGTGTGGCTAATGTATGCAAAGGTTGTGGCTTGGCACGGTACATTATAGGCAGGAACAACTGCATCGGAGCATCCAGACAATCATTGTCGTCTCGCGTCGAAGCCGTATAGTTGTATACAAACAGAAAAATGCAGTGCAGAAAGAGTTGTCTCGTGAAACCATTTTTTGCCTGCCTCCTGGCCCGTAAATGTAAATAACACTCGGGGCTTGGACTACATGTGTAAGAGTTTATTCCACTCTGGTCGACATCCTCATCAGTGCACTGCAGTGCTGCGCTGGGCTCGCGGACGTAGCAGCGTCAGACTGCATTAGGCATTTCGAGCCATGCGTATGCATTGATTAGTATAAACAAATCTTTCTGGCTGGTATGCCTGCGCCCGTGCAACAACGCTCCAGCGAAACAGAACAACAGGACTTGTCCAACCAGGCGAGTCAGTCAGAAAGACCGGGATTATTATTTGGCCATCTCATTGTAACAATAATAAACATGCATGCATGCATGGTCATCGCCGTAGTAGTAATTGTAGTAGAATCCTGAGGAAGGAAGATCAAATGCACCAATGATCATGATGGCGGGCCGCAGACGAGGTGTGCCTCTCCTCTCATACAGCAATTTTCATTCCCATGCCACACTCTGCAATGGAATGCGATGTGATGTTCTGCCGCAGTCAATTCTCACGCATTCGTAGCAAGAAAATACAAACATTTTTGCATTCGCGTCAAAATCCTGCTCTGAAAATGGAATAAAAAAGAGCAGAATGAAAGTCTGTAGGAAGACTGGCGCGTTAGTGTGGATTGAATTCATCAATGGGCCCTTTCTCTCATATGAACATGTGATAATAAAGTGTCATTATTGCTGCTCGTAAAAGTCATGTGTGCTTGAAGCTCAGCGCTCTGCGAACTGAGAGGCAATGGCAATATTGCCATCGTCAGTCGCGAAAGAAAGAAATCATGAGTAACAGCAACGCCTAAGCAATAAACGCGATACGATGCACAAGTTCAAGTGCTGCATTGAGAAAGCGAGAGTGAGAGGCGAGTACGCGCACACACAAACAAACCATAAAAATAAAACACGCTTGTTACGAGCTGAGGCCTGAACTCCTCTCAACTTGACACTGCTCTGTGATTGTGCTTAGTGCGTGTCCAAAAATAAATACACGACATCCGTACTCACTTGCCTCTCCCAGCCTTAGTCATTCGCAAAGAATCAAGAAAGGATTGTCGAGTAGTTTGAAGTATCCAACTAAATTGGCATTTAATTCTACTTGACTTGGTTTTATTGCACGTAAAGCAACAAAGTATGAAAATGAGCGGCTGCATGTGCCAAGCCGCCAAGAGTCTCGATGCCCACCCGAATGATACTTTCATCTGAACTGAACTACTGAACACCTCGCAGCACAAACTTCGTCACTTAGTTTTAGCGAAGATTCATGTCTAATTAGGCAGTCTGATTTCCCAGTGCCTTCCTAACCTGGCCTAATTAATTTCTGGTTCACGTTTTATTGGCCGTAGTCGTAGAATTCTCATTAGCAATTAAGCCCATTCCGCGAGCGCATGCATGCAGTAATCTTGTGAATAATCTCTTGTAATTGAATTCAACAGCACAATGCAATGAATCCTCACAGTGGCTCGGTGATGGCACGCTGCCATTTTTACTGAAGTGGAATAAGCAGGGCTCATACCTGCACCATGAACAGCACAGAGCAATAAAAGTTTAACCTGACGCTGCGTTCCCGCATCCGTGCCAGAATCTTATCAGGATTTATTGCGTTTTAACTGTTTTCATGAAAGATGCCAAATGCAGAACAGGTGATTGCGAACACTATGAAATGAAATATGGAGCAAGAACCTCTGCACTCGAGACGATCGTCTCGATTTCTCCACAACTCTGCGACCCAAGACGGGAAAAGAAATTCATTGAGAATCTCGCAAGACAGCGTCTTTCATCTTTTGTCTTTACTCGCAGCGAGATGCGGAGATTTCCCACCAAAACTACGGCAGTCACAAAAAATTCCGACAATGCTCTCGCATTTGAGCACTGATCCCGTGGTTCGGCGTCTGCTTTGTTTGATGCGATTACAAAGGAATGCGAGTACAACAATGGAGAGATATTCATTGCATGCACAATTCACATGTGAGCATGTGCGGGGTTCCATTATCCAATTCACTGTCTTAAGAAACGTCATCCTTCGGCTCAACCTTGATCATGATCAACATCCTCATCTCAAATCACTACCTGCCTGCCTGGTTCTACGTCTTGCGTGTCCGTCAATGCAGGTTGGCCTTCAATCAGACACGCCAAACGTTTTCCCGCTCAAAAGACTGTTCACATCGAAATGAACTTGATCTTCGTGTGCTATTAATATAAAACAAGTCGAGAGTCTTAATTCTTTCCCTTTCGCCTGCCTTCTGGGCTTTCTTTCAATATCCGTCAATTAAAAAATATTTTCTCCAAGAAAAATCAATGCAACGAATGTGGCACACGAAATGATTTAATTTCTTAAAATAAACACGCATATGCATAGAGATACCTCCCATTTTGAGAAAAAAGTGCATAAATTATGTGGCAATTAATTACGGTAATAACCATCCACATGTCAGCATAAATTCTCAACTCGTCATGCATCTGGGCTCTGGATTGTGAATACATGCGTTCCTTCGTTGGTTCGTGCATTTGGACCGTCGAGTTAGTTCTTGGAAGAGATGTCAACAAGCAAAGGTCACCCTATCGGGAATCTTTTCTTGAGTGAAATCGTTATTTTCTTGTGTTTTCACTTTCTCAAGAAAATTGCGATTCCAAGCATTGCAGAGTCATGAAAAACAAATACTGTGCATTTCGTATGGAAAACGAAATTACTAGAATGGTGATGTCCGTCCGCTTGGCTGAATAGCGAACGGACATTTCTCAGAAAATGAAAGAAATCACGAGGAGGGTTCTTGACACCAAGTACCAATCTTCGATCAGCGCGAGTGTTGTTGCTTCAATATCTTGCGATTCTATTCTGGATGTTTCCAAGTAATTTCCCCACTGCCCGAATGATTTCGCTATATTCGAAGCGCAGTATGTAAACAACGTATTGCAACATTGATCAGCTAAGATTTGTTTATTCGTGTTGCCAAAATCAGAATCAGACGAGAATCACCAATGCATCAAGTCAGCTGGCATTGCATCACGCGAAGCTCAAAGTTCAGCTGCCAACGACGCAACGTGTAAGTAAAACTGAAACCGAAATTCAATACGGTTTGTATTGAAGTGCATTTACGTCGTTAAGAGTGCACGCAAGAGATTCGCATGTAAACATTGAGTGAAGGCACAAGCCCACGTGTAGGAAACCTCTCAAAACAGCACAACATTGAGCGGGCGTCGCACGGTGAAATTTTGAATGACAAGGCAATGACAAACTAAAACCCGAACTTGCGCAACGGGTGAGCAGTGGAAAGCAAAGTAAAGGAGTTGCGAATTCAATCAAAGCGCACAGGAATCTGTAGCGTCCCACGATGGAATATTGGAGAAATCCGGCTCTACGTGCGGAAAGACATCGAACAAAGTCCACGAGTTCAAAGGAATTATTCTTTCTGACGTAGAAGAATACTAAATGCACACAGTACTAAATCTCCAATACCAAGTGCCTCGTGCTATGGTAAACACTTGTTGCAAAAAGTTCCCCAAGCTATTCCCGTCACTTCGTCTGAATTTTAACTTCGTCGCATAGCCCAGCTTATTCTTGGAATGTGACCTTCCCTGGTCTCTGCTCTCATTCTGGGTGGCAGTGTCACTGTCACCAATTAATTCAGATGAACTGTGAACCTTGCCACAATAATCTCAAATAACTGCGAAGATGCCGAGAGAAGCTTGTGTGAAATCCACGTGTACAGCCTCCATGCAAAAACTGCACGTGGAACATCGTGAATTCGTTATGACTGTGTATTCGAAATGAACTTTTGTGTTTGCAAAATTATTCAGAATGCATTTTACGACGTTCCGGTGCTAATAAGCTCATACGCGCGAGGATTACTCAGAAGTCAATAGCTTGGCGAATTTCAACAACTCGAGCGAGCAGTGCAATTCTGAAGGCTTCTACTGCTTCATCGTCCTCCACGTCCATTCGACGTCTTGAGAAATTCATCTGCCCCTCGCATTTCTGCATAAGAGTCTCGTTCTCAGAATTCCTTGTAATTATTCATACATTCGTTGTGTTTAATAACTCGAACGTTTAATAAGCGACTCTTACTAAGAACAAGACGGTTTCGAATGCGAAAGCGAGTTCGCATCTGGGTAAAGTGCAGAGGATACGGATGAACGGAGGGCCATGATCTGGCAACACTATGAATGCATCATTCTGGAGTACGTGACGATGAGATGAGTAATCTTGAAAAATTCGCGTTAATCGCAATAGCTCATGACTGCCTGGCATGGTAAATAACAACAAACTTATTTACATCTCATACTCAGAACACGGAATAGGCAGCAGAGCTATAGCACTGAGAGCTTTTAGCCTGTAAACAAAAACAATCGTTCCTGCGCGCATATTAACCGGCAGAACTGGGGTACAAACATACAACACGGCTTAATTGAATGCATCTGCGTCGCTGCTGGCTGCTTTGCATGCTCGTTTCGTGACGTAAGCGACTGACTGAGATTTCTGCTCCTGCCTGTGGGATGGGAATTTGCTGTCTTGTTGACCATCACACTAAATGTGAGACGTGGAATTCTCTTAGCAATTGTCGTCAAATCACTTGTACTTGTTTATTTGTGGTACAGTCCAGAGACGGACAATTAAAAGAAGCTGCGCTGTGTTGACTGATCTTTGTTCTCCACATTTACGCAGAAAGGCTGTTATGAGTCATGGAACTGGCTTCCCACAGGATATTTTTTTCAAACTGGGGTTCGCCTTACTCGCCGTTTAAGGTCCATCGGTAGAATTCCTCTGCAGGAAAACACCTGACTCATATGCATGAAAATGCCCTGACGTACCGTCGAATGAGATATTTAATATCGCCAATAAATGTCATATTAAATGGCTCATGATTTTTTTGCATCTGCGCCTACAATTCTGCACTTTGCACGGATCTCCTTATACAAGTCTGTTGCTCTACATTTATGATCTTGTTACAGTAAAATTCGTTATTGATAATTCAAGGAAGTCTTCCACATAAACTTCGAAACAAAACGAGCTCAAAGGCCTTGTGCTGTGGAAATTTCTCCAAAGGTTATTGCAATAACAATTCCAAACGCAATTTTGTATTTAATTGGCACGTGCTCACAACCAATCGTATTTTTAAGGGTAGATGCTTCGAAGAAGACATTACGACGGCATAACAAACACACACAGTAACCATGCATTAGATCAATAGAAAATTATGGTGCATTAAACCATGGAGGAAACCCGGAGTCATAATTCTGATTATTAAATTTATTAAACGACCGCACGTGTCGAGTGAGACTGGGAATTCTGCGCCCACGACCATGACCGCGCCGCGGGGACAAGGATCGGCATTAAAAGGAATTGACAATCCAGGCTTATATATCGTGTTTTATTTTCGCACGCATCGCTTATGCAACACGACGACTCGTTGGTAAGTAAGTTGGCATGCATGAGGGCTTGGTTGATGCTCCGAAGCCTTGGCGATGCGAAATCATCCATAACTAATCATGCAGATTGCACGAGATTGCAACTTGAGACATTTCATCACTGAGACAAATGCTATTGCTATTGCTGTTATTGGCGTGTGCTGCTCAGGCAATGATTAAATGATTCGCGATTTCGGTGTTTGGCATTTCGTAAGGGATTCGCGATCGCATGATTTTCACTTTGTTTATCAAGAAGACTCTTGCACGCGGTGCCTCAACGCTCAAGGTCGGCCGTTCCATGCACTCTGCGCTGGAAAAATATGCGGGGTGGTTCCAGGAAACGTAGTAGCACAACGTGCTCACATGTCCAGTGCATGTCAGCGAGTCGTACGTACTCGGGAATAACCTCGAAACGTTCTATTTTCTTCTGGAAACGTCTGACCACCTTCCCGAGAATGACGATGCATTTTCGGGCACAACATGTGATGCATCCACTACAAAGTGACGCATCGTCATATGGCTTTGTGGGTCCGCAATGTTCGAGAATGAGTGCAATCAAACACGTACGTACGTGCTTGGGTTTCGGACGGAGGACACACAACATAAGGAAGGAGATGACCTTTAGACTCTCAACTCTCCGTCTGCGCATTTGGTTGATGAAACCGCAAGACATACACGAAGCATGAATGCGGACGAGACGCGAAGCACGGCACGGCCATGCCAAAGACGCTCGGGATTAATTTAGTTCAGTAGTCATAATCCAACCATGCCACACACTGTAATTTAGGCAAGACAGTTCTGGTATTTTTTGGTTCTGGAAGATATACGATGAACGTCACTTGCGGCGGCCTATTTACCGTCGTTTTGTTTGTGGTTTATTTGGGGCTCGACTCTAATTCTTCGTACTTTATTTGGCCTCTGTCTGGAAATTCTTGAGACGGCACTGCTTTGCGGCGCAGTGCAGCACAGACGGCATTACGTAAAAGGTCGCGTCTTCGTCTTAATTATGCTTGAATACATAACCAAAGCCAATTAGACCATTGCGTAAGTCATGCTATTGACGGTAATGATTGCGAGTTCTAAGAAACTATGTGGAGACATTGCTGCTACATGAACTGAAACCGAGCGGTGGGCCGAGCTTCGTGGAAATGCAAATTCGGTGAAAATGGAAGGTAACTGCGGGTGAGTCTGGAACATGCTCAATGACGTCATGGCAAGAGCCAAATCCAGCTCATCATTATTCGATGTTGTGTCATGCCGATGACGTTCGCTTTTGTTTTGAAAATTGAAATGCACGGGACAGCGTAAAACACAACACAAACAAACCACGCGGCAATAACATGAGACACGAATTTCAATTCGCAATTTACTACCATGCCGTAGAACTAGTTTACCGTTACCGATTGTTGTGAAAGCATTGGGCCATAAATTATGCAAACATTGAATGAATTCACTTGTTTCGTACTCGCGCTCACGCTGTGCCGCGTGCCGACCAGACGTAAAAATAACTTTCTTTCGGCACGCTGGCGGGTAACTTTTGCCCTCTAACTGCGCTCGTGGAGGCCGTGTCAAGGTGTCATGTTTTTGTTATCGCGGTTGCACTACGTGAATGAGAGTTTGCATTTCTATGCCTACCAACTATCCCTTTTCATTATTGTGTTTCATATTGCACGAATGACAATTAACCACGAACACGTAGTTCGTTCGTTCGTCTGTTCTTTCAAGATCATGGATCAAGCTAATTCCACAATATGATATATTTAGCAACAGGTCGCTTTGTATTTATCAGGAAATCTCAACCTGTGGTTCCACACGTCATCACACGCAAGCCTCTGCTGGCAATAGAGCTGTATCGCATTGCATGGCAAGTGTGTGCATTTTTAACTGGAAATCAAGTTAATTACAATCACAACAGGCCATGGCTCTCGCAGTTGATGAGACGCGAGTCACGTACAAACGCAGAGCTCAGTTGAGCAGCGAACCAGCTGGAATAGCAGACATATTTTTAGAAACATCATCCTTATGCGCTCTGCTCTGTAATTAACTACGTATTGCATTGAGACTTTGGAATCAGCGCAAAAGGCAAGCGTCGTTGACTGCGTCCGATTCCGTCGCAGCCTCGCATTGGAAATTCCGTCTCATGAAGAAACCCACACTTGACGTTGCGTTGGCAGATTTCAGCTCAAATTTCGATATGTTTATTATTCGCATAGGCGTTTTGTGAAATTGTGGTCCATATGTTCCGTGTCTGAGGCTGAGTTTGCATGTGGCGTTCATGATCTAGATCGAATGCTTCGCAAATGTCAAATACAAACGGTCGTAGTAAGACTTCATTCATTGAGACACTCAGACAACAACGCCTAGGCAGAGAGCCTAAACTCATCATTTCATTCATTGAGGATAACTTACACGCTGCGCTGTGGAGGTTCATTCGCTCTGGCTGAGGCGCACTTGCTCTTGTCGGTTTCATTCATTGAAAATAGTCATTTGAACCTCTGCGTTTTGTTTGCTATTTGCTCGGCTCGCATTCCAGCCCAGCAGATTTTTCAAACTTTGTACAATTTGTAGGTTTTTATTTCGCAACAGTCTACACGAAGTCAAAATCTGCCACTCACAGACGTCTCTGAGGCCTGGCATATACGGCATGTGAGCTGATAACGATGTGATAATTTATTGTTAAGGTTCATGTCAAAGTCAGCGTGAGCGTGTAAAACGTGTTGTACTGAATGAGAGGATATGGTTATGAATGATACAATTTCTGCTCTAAACTTCACAGTCCACATTCACGCCTGCCTGCCTGCTTGCCATTTGACTTGACTTTGTATTCCCGCATGTGATAAATGCCATATATGAAATGAAATGGACAGCGTGCACTTGCGCCAAGGTACTCGCAAGTAATTAATATGTAATTCATGAAATTAGTACCACGAATCATTTACAAGGAATTCACTATGTACCCGGTCGAGGAATGAATGAATCACATCCCATTTATTATAAGTGCACCAATTCATGTACGGATCAATTGCACAGCACGGAGCAATTGTCATGTCAGAGTTTAAAAAGAATTCCTGAAACTTATTATAATAAACAGCTGCCAAACAGGCGCGACTGTGGAATCCCAGTCAGGTACCAAAATAAGTTCAGTAAGTTGCTCAGATTTGGGTAGTTCATTCATGAAATTATGCAATATGGGCTTGGATAAAAGGATCTCTCTATTTCAATTGAAGTGAGATCACATCCTTTGCAAAATTCGAAATATTTCATACGTTTTCGCAGGAGTACTTGAAATTCAATGCAAACTAGAAATGGATTTCAGGCTAATAGCGAAAGTTGTTAAAATTCGCTCCATGTGGAGTTTAATGAGGATAAATCTCAAAACCAACATAACATGGAACATGAACATAGGATGAGACACACGCCTGCCAGGGAATATGAGCTTGAAATTATTGTGCAGATACTATTCACACGAAAGTTAATACGAATGAGATTAAGTTAAGACGCCACGCTCGCTATAAAAGGTACGCGGCGTGGCATACGTGCGGGTCAAAGCACTCTAAATCCCAGTCTAGAAGCGCAGTAATCATTCTCCAGAAACTGCACACGGTTTGCGATACGAGTACGAGTGTCTGTCTACTCGTAGACTCACGGACCCAGCCAACAATGCACGCATGGCTGAGAAGGTGAAGGTACCACACTGCATTATTCGCGAATTCTGCAAAACCCACAAAGACACAACTTTCTGCCGCCAAACGTGGATAATGATGATGAATACGTTTAGCAGCAGCGCAAAAAGTAAGCATTTTTTGCATACATTTGCAAGAAGAATGGTAAAGTAACTGAATGAACAAGAAGAAGAATGCGGTGTGGTAGTGGTGAGAAAGAAGCGGCGGCGAAGAATGAGTCAAACTCATAAATAAAGCCATGAACCCTGAATAACCGAGCGGGAGACAATCAACTCTCGGCCGTACAAATATTATTAGCATGCACAAAAAATCTGTGCATGGCAAGGCTGACGTGTTGTTGTGTTGTCCGAGAGCATGCTTTACTCGCGTCTTACGATTACGATTTGCAACAATAGTGGCCAAGCCAAGAAAAGAAAAGCATGGTCGTCTTAATGAGAGAGTGCGATTTTTTGCGAGGGTGAACAAAAAATCGGATGTGTGCTTGTTAGCGGTGAAGAAGTGAAGGAACTGTGCACAAGGCGGCAAGCAAGTCGTGGCTCGGAACTAAGACAAGTATGTCCACCTTTGAGTGCGAGTGCGAGTCAAAGTCTTGATGCATGGCCATTGGTGGAGATGATGCCATCTAATCCTCACTCAGCTAAATCTACTAAATCACTGCAAGAATGCATTTAACGAGTTCAAGAATGTGGTGAATATGTTCAAACTTCATTCATCTCACAAATTTTCCAGATATTCGAAATCACAATTTTTGACACGCTGCAAGTCAGCGACACGTCTAAAGGATTTAAGTTTATGAATCATGGGAAGACCGAGATATCGAAAGCAATAAAGAATGCAATCATGGAACATTCAAAACAATCACATGCATTCAAATTTTAAAGCGTAAAGTTCACGGCCCTCATTCATAATTCTTACGAAATCAATGGTGTGACAATTACTGTCTCGACTTCATCGCAAAAGTAATAACTATAACAATAACGTCTCAACTGCGTTTGTGATTTGGTTGTAACATTACTTGAGATAACGGATCTAGACACTCTAAATATTTATATTTTATGTCTTTCTGATTTCACGGTCTGCGTCGTTGTCGGTTGTCGCGCTGTGTTTACATCACAAATGTCAGTGTCAATTTGTGTACGACTTAATTTACAGAGTGCCGGGAATGAACGATAAGAAACAGCACGCAATGAAATCGGCGCCAACGCCGACGCTGATGCTTTTCCTCATTTTCTCTCCACTTGTATTTGCATCAGGACCAGACTTTTCGCAAAGCGGTCGTCAACTTAATAACGCTGACTCATGAGTCCTGAAGTTTCAGGACGACAAAAGACAAGTGCAAAATCTAAATCTCTTTCCTTTCCAGGAATCATGATATCTGCTTATTTAATGTCACGATCACACCGCGCAAGATGCATTGATTTCCCACTGCATGTCATGTTGGATAGGTCATAAAATAAAATTCAAATGTATGTTCACGATGTGTGTAAAATAGAGTATCTCTGTTCGGAACCAAAGTGCCAGACCACCCTCAATGTGATTCATGCTTGCTCGTAATATCAATAACATGGCAATTCCATAATATTATGGCTTCCTGTTCATTCATACTCTTGTATTTACTTCATTCATGTGATCCGTACCCAGCCAAAGCATGACTTTTAAGCTCAGTCACAATCTGTGAGAGTTCAGGTAAGGTCACGAAGATAAAACCGAACTCATAATACGAAATTATGATTGACAACGGTCACTCCATGCTTTGAGGACTGAAGCGCAATATTTGCGAATAAATCGCAAATCCGAAGAATCGCTGACGTGTAAATGACCTGAATACTTGTTGATACAGTGAGTCATCGAGTCATGATTCTGACTACCTCGGATTACTCTTGTTTATTATTAGGCTCAACACATCTCGTTGAATGGGAAGCAAACAGAAATCTCTCCTGGTTTTGGTCCCGCGGCGTTTGGTTTTTCTGTGAATATTCATCAGATTGCCATTTGCAGGCTATTTACGAAATTTGGATCGCGAAATCAATGAGAGTCAGGGTGCTTGATGAGTTACTTCTTTGTTCCGCCGCGACACAAGCGTTTATCTGCACATTATTGAGTAAACAAATGTTGGCAAAAATAGAATACGTGCAGTTTGAAATTTTACTCCGATCTTCAATTAATTTTCACAATCTCAGACATAGATGGGCTCAAATCAAAAGTAATGAAGTACATGCAAGCGCCATGGATCTTCAGTTCTGATTATCTTAGCTCAGGATTTAGGCTTAGCGTAATCATTCAGTTTAATTTGGATGGGATAGTTGTGCAAGTCGAATCAATTTCTTTACTTCGTGCGTTCTTCAAGGCTATGCCACAACGTTCTCGGGTATCTTGGAAATGTGACATGACACCACATTTTGGTTCACGCATTTTGCAAACATTATTTGCGCAGAGTAATCACATGCAATTAATGAATGTAGACGCTTTTTGGCCAGACTAGTCAGAGTCACACGCACATCGACTTCATCTGCGACGTCGCCGCGCTTGACTTGCAATGAACCCTGTTTTATGCGTAGTTTGTCTGACACAAAACAATAGCTTCCTTTGCAGTTTGAGAGTTCATTCTCATAAAATTTTAGCAGCTCTGTGTCGCTGTACTCACTGCACACAATTTGCTGTGTAAACTTATGCATTTTAGCACGATAAGCAATAAAATGTGGGAAAACCAAACAGCATCTGAACTGATTCCCATCGACTTAATTTTAGAAATGACTGATCCGACTGTAAGTGACGACGGCGGGACGGGTATTAGTGGACAATGGTACCACGACATCAAACGTATAGTCCCACCTCCATTCATGCTACTCGCGAATATGTCTCGATTGTGTCGCGGATAAAACGTTTGGCGAGATTCCTTCAGGTTTCCCAAACTTGAATCAAACCTCGCACTTGAGGTTGCATTGTCAAGGCAAATCGAAATTATGGAAAGCCCCAATTAATCCTAAATTAGTGCTAATAACAGAATTAAATCCCGAACTAACACTTCACATTATGCATGGCTTAACACGGGGATTTTATGGTTCGTATTCACATTCTTGAGTTCGAACTACTTACATGGAAGAAAAATGTACCCGTTAGTGTTTGATATTTAAAATCCTGACTGAAGTTACGATAACTTCGTGAAAGCGCCCCAAATTTCCGAAAATGCAGGAATTGAAACTATGTATGAATTGTGTCACAAATGGAATTCAGTATTCAACTTCACATTTGCACCTGCACACTCATAAAAATAGACAAGCAACCGGAGACCTACTTTTATTTTTAAGCCCTCATTCATTTCCATAAGTAAAATATGACGAACGAGCAGGAACACAAATATTGTCCAAGTATTTTTGCAATGGGTTGCAAGGAATTTGCTATGCCAGATCATGACTTTACGATGACTGCAAAACACTATCGTATGCTTTCGTGCATTCCAAAATGTGACGCATAAGCTGTAGTATTCACAGTGGCAAACCAAATTACTAATTGCAGGTTCACGTGGGTTGCATGTGAGCTTCACGCTCGTAATCTACCTAACACGATGCGATATGAATGATAAAATACGGGTAATGAGTCAATGACAGTTTTGTCCAGGAGAGAATTCAGTAACTGCTGACTTGATGCCTGATATGTAAGTGGAATCAATTGCGTATTGTTTAAATGTCGTTAATTACGCGATTTGTCAACTGTCCCGATCTACAAGCGAGCACGAATCAGTCATTGTCACCGCGGGTCGAATGATCGTTTGACGCATTTAGGAGTTACGGCTAATTTGATAATTTATCTGTTCAGTTAGCGTGCCCTGCTTATAAAATCAGTTACTTTTGTCGTAGTTCATTAAGAAAATGAAACCTGGTTGCCCTCCCTGCACTGGCAGGGTCAGAGTCATACATTCAGCGAAGAGGTAAACAATAACAAGACCAACAATTCATGGCGTACACTGGAAATGCACTGCACTCACGTCCGACGGGGAACGAGTGCCTCATAATATTTACTTAATGGCAATGGATCAGGGGACAACGCAATACAATCTCGACACTGCTGTTGTTTTGAACCCTTTGATCGTAGTCGCAATCCGCAGTGCACTGCATCGTGCAATTTAAAAATAGAACGTTTCTACGAAAGGTTCAAATTCTTCATTTTCTGAACTTTGACCATTCCTATTTTTAGGTCAGGAAACCCACAAAACAGCGCTAATGTAAATGCGCAGCGAGAAATTTTCTCAGCAAGAATTCCGCTGGTGTATTGAGACAGTAATCTTTCCGAGTACCTGCACTCACAGGTCTTTTTTACCTGGCTACAGTTATTAACTCGGAATCGACCCCAAACAATAACAACAAAGTCGCGTCACGTGTAATAAAAATGCACGCTAATGCACATTCTATTATGGGACGAACGCTGGACATTCCTTCACGGAGGGTGAACTGAGTTTCATACGCCGAGTTCACTTTTCACACATTTCCATTCAGCATTTACTCTTTTGCTTCTACTTTGTACTTTGACGACGTGAGCTTTGTTTTGGTTTTGGCGTCTCGTCGCGGAAAACTTCGCTCTGCATTTTTCTGAATTATAAAGTAGCTGTAAATTGGAATGACTGCGCCCTTGATTGAGCTAGTCAATATTTGCATTAAACTTATAAGCAGCCTTTTCTCACTTTGCCCCGTGACAAAATCAGCCTGGCAGTCCATTGACAAATCGCCCATTAAGATAGCAAAGGCCATTAATAAACACAATTGCATGCGTATGAACAGTGACAGAATCCGTAAATATGGCGTAAATGAGTCTCACTTGTCGATTTCACTACTCGCACCTCATTAGCCAGCCTCGTCATAATAATTACGGAAGCAGGCTCCCGAGATTCGAGTGTGCTGTGTCCTGCTGCCTTCGACTTGGTTGAGGATGCAAAGATGCAGAACTGTAAAGTTCCAGCCGTAACCAGATCGAAAACAATAATATTTAAGCAGAGCCCAAGATGGCCGTCAACTTTTCAACTCTATTGCAGCTTCTCTATTACGCAGTGTATCGTGTATGCAACACGCTGACTAAAGTCTTAATCTGTCCTAGGAACTTTGTACTCTGTGCCCACTTCACGCGTCATCAAAGGATTTCAGGGCTCAATCATTTATCAATTAAACACAAGGCACACACCACGTCCGTGATTCATGCGCGAGAGAGAAAGAGTTGACCTTTGCTTTATGCATGGAAACTTCTCAACAAATTAAGCATCCTAGTTTAAAAGTGTGGTTTTGTTATGATGCAAATCAAGTTATTGTTACTGAATGAGTTATTATTTAAAAGGAGTTATTGACCCATTTAAAAGTGGGAGTTTTCTCCGCTATAAAGTTCTTGACCCACAACCGCCAAAGCACTGCGACGTATGAGAGTTACCTTGAAGCCTAATTAATTAGAGTCATTAAATTGATATCAGAAGTCTAGACGGATGTTGGGCAACAACCGGAAATGTACTCAAGCGTGGGCAGGGTTTGACCAGCCTTGAACCTGACGCAGAATTGACTGACCTCTGAAGTCCGAACTTATATTATATATCTCAAATAATAAAGTTTAATGACTTACGATCTACAAGGTCCCAAATGTGGCGTCTAATCTTGAAGCACGCCGCAAATTTCGCTCTCAATGGCGAGTGACCACCTCGGTCGACTTCCAGGATAAACCATTATGGTGACTTAGAATGTGTGAGAGTCGTGAAAATCACTTGTAATAGCAATTAACTTTTCCAGAAGTAAGTTCGAGGTTGAAGGTTTGCGAATTCAATGAACCGTCAAGGTGTTTATGAAAGTTTAGAATAAAAGAAATTCACTTTGACCTTTAAAGTTAGGAAATTAGAAACGACACTTGAGAATTGCCCACGAACAGACGCGTAGTCATTGAAAGTCTCACGAAGGAGTTCACGGTTAGAGAGAAGAAGTGATCGTAAAATTGATATTTGATAAACAAATAGTAAAGTATTAATGTGTGTTTGTGGTGTATACCAAGAGGCAATGATTGAAACACTAATGAATTGATTAAATTAACGAGAGAAGGAAGCGAGTTCAGTCACATTTGATCTGACTTTATGACTCACATGATCCACTTAATGCAGTGCCCTATTTATATAATTTTCGCAAAGATCATTAACCACAAAGGACTGCAATCATTGGCGGCGTTCCCCGACACACAATCAATTAACATTGTCTCAAGAATGGGTGACATTTTATTGTCGATTGTTGAGTGTTCAAAGAACTGAGCCGCCTTCCCAATTTTTAAATGCCAACGGTCTTTCAATTTGTTATTGGCGATTGTCTGGAGAGGTTCATGGCTCTTAGCTTGTAAAATGAGCAAACTGGGCAAACGCTTTTGACTGCTGGCTAAAAGATCTGATGAACTTGACACGTACCTCAATCGGACCTTGTCAAAAATCTTGACACTGGAACGAATTTTTGCACATGAAGATGAGCATGACTATCATGATAAGGACTAGCTTAACTCATGGCACTTGATATTGACAATTTTTTAAGAAAATGGCAGACAAACATTGTCTTATCTCACACGTTCCAATTGCGTCGTGAGTAGCATGAATGTCAGATTGTTTTTCTTTTAGAACATCGTTGTTGGGCATAGACAACATGGCCTGCTGATTTGCAATCTCAATACAAACAGTAAACAATACTATTATCACTGATGTCACTCGTGGTGAATAATCTCAACTAATCTTACAGCCCTAAAAGAACAATGAGTTTTTAAAATGTCTAATTCGCAAACATCAACTGAATACGTACATGTACGTGTAAATTTGGAAAACTGGTTGCCGTCGCTGATACAAATTCGTGTGTGCTTCGAGGGTGAAATAAGAAACGCTAGACTCGGTTTTTGATACGCTCTCAAGATAGAATGGATAAAGCTGAGATTGGCGTCGCTTGTCTCAGCGTGCCCAAGCCATGCATGCGAGAAAAGTGAGAAATGAAAAGAACAAGCAAAATTCGCGTACCTCCCATGAGGATCAATTCATGAGCGAACTTTCTTCTGGCTTGAACCTCGGGAGTGCTGACTGGGCCATCCTCGTCGTCATCTTCTGCTCCGTGCAGCAAAGCGTAGTCACGTTCATCCCCGTTCAGCTCGTACCCCTGCTCGATCTCGGCGTCAGCTGGCTCCTGAAGCGGTGGCGAGAAGCGACCACTCAGATTCTTGATGATGATGCCAGGAGTAGAAACACTCAAGGCCTCTGTCAGCCGCTGAATTGGGCTCTTGGGTCGCTTGACGACTGGCGGCTCTGCCTCCGAGATGGGGATGCTCCTAATTGACTCTGACGACGACTTCTTATTCATCCTGAAACTGTGTGATCGCTTAATTTTGACGGACGGAACGAGTCTCCTTCAAGAGATGTGAAAAGTGTCTTGCAGGTTCACAGTTTAAAATGCGAAGAACTCGATGTCAAACTAGTAAAACGTGACTGCACGGGTCCAAATGTTACAAGTTAAGATGCAACTGCGATAAGCTGAATTCTCAATAATTCTCAACGCTGGTCGTGAGAGTGTAAACAAGTGTCAGAAATCTCAGATAGACAAAACAGCAGCAACTGCAAATATCTGTGTACGTTTACGTTAAATGTAATCAGAAATCAGCAGATTGCAGGCTTGATGTTTCAGGCTTTTGTCTTGGGTTGTCTCCTCGTCCACGGCCACTCCAGAACAGAGCTAACAATTCTGATTGTAGGACCTTACGTAGCTTTCTGTTGCTGTAGTCAGTCGTCAATCGTTTGTGGGGCAAGAAAAAGAAAGCCAAGGCAAAGGCTGGGTTTGACTCTGGTGGATATTTCACTTCACTCCTTCGAAAAGAAAACCCCAAGCGAGAGTTGCATGGAACCACAGTGCCAAAATGTGCTACCGTGTACCGAGCAAGGGGTAAATAGAGCAAAGCCAAGAAATTCTGCTTTTTGGCTGGCTTGGCTTTGTTTTGCCTCTCAAGTCTCAGACTCCGCAAGACAGCGTAGCAGCAAAAGACTGAACACCATGAATGGGCCTTGTTAAAGGGTTAAACAGGAAAGTCGTCACTGTTAATATTCAAACGAGACCAATCATGGATATAGTACACAAGGTCTTAGGGGCAGACACAAGGTACAATCACCAGGTACGCAAACCCACAGCCAACAAAACGGTATTGCACATGGAGAAAGATTAGTGGCAATAGCACATGCAGAGATTAAGGAATGGTACATCTCAATAATATAAAAATTATGACGGCGATAATATGGCTGCAGTAAATTTAAATCGTTAATCGGGGTAAAAAGCAGCAGCTCATGCATCTCCAAAGTCAACCATGGTCCTCACTGACGATATTTGGGTTACTAGGAACAGGAACAGCCCACGTGATAGAACCAAACAACAACCATGTACTTGTTGGCTGGTTCGCTCTATTGTGCTCAAACTCTGTCAACAATGCGATCAGTTCGTGCGTCAAGAATCGAGAAGGCTGATTCTTCATTGCAGTCGATAAACATAAATCCAGCTCCATTCCTTTGCCACTTGCCAACTTAATGACCGTGTGACCTCCATTTCTTGTTATTGTTCGTGCGGCTTGTGCATGTGTCATGGCCGAATTTATAATCAGCGTAATGAGATCAGGAAGTCAGTGTCGGCGGCATAAATCTTTTATTGAGTTTCCCAAATTTGGGGTGCCATATGACTTCTGAACTAAGTGCGAGGCTGAAGTCAGGTTTATCTTGGCTGCAACTTGAAAAACCTCGTCCCATTCATTCTCCTGCCTAAGTAAATCCCGGAATTTCTATCTCTGTCGCCTTGAATACGAAATAATAGACTTTGAAGACTTGGCTTGCTGATAAGGCGTTGCGCGATTTCTAAGGAAAGTTAAGTGTGTGAATGAATGATTTCTATTGTGGTTGTTCAACCCTCCCTGTTGTTCTTGAAATGAAAACGGAACTTATCAGCATTTGAGGGTCTGAGCCAGCTGAGCCTAGTCAGTCACCAGGTTTAATAATGCATAGCACTGGAATTACCTAAGAATCTAATCGCTAGAGTTTGGAGTCTCATCTATTGGTTCTAAGCTCATTCGAGTTGGTAATAACTCAGTCTCAGTTTCTCAATTGAAATGTAATTCAACACTCTAAAGAGGGTTGTTGCACCTTCTAATCGGTCATTTCCCACGGCATGGCAACGGCGGTTGCAAAGATTCTGACATCTTTATGGATTATGGACTGAAAGACGCAATAATTTACGACTAGCTTAGATCCTCGCGAAATGTCGTCAGGTCGGGAGTTCAAAAGAAAATGTCAAAGCATCAAAATAGTCGAATTTCACACGTGCTGGATAAAATGCAATGTGCAATGAACTGTGGCAAAGTCTAGACTAGCTTTTATGCTAAGTTCCCTGACTTTATGGGCACAATAATTCGCTAAGTACGTGATCAAGTTCAAAGTCCAAAACAATAAAATGGAAGACAAAGCACACACAAGGAAAACACGATTCTTTATTCTGATTTGTCTAAAACTTGAAGGTAACAAGCAATGAACCTACGTTGTGAAGAACGAACCCACCAATCATATTCATGAACGAGTCTCGTTCTATGATAAACAAGTGCTTAATGTAGAGTCTAGTTGGAAAACATGATTCTAATTCACGGCATTCCAACTTCTTAAGCTTCGGTTTCTCTACATAAGAGCGGACGAAATGCTCTGAGGCTCCTGTGACACTCCAGGCCATGGTAAATATTCGCCTAATGCACAACATTGCAACGGCTGACACAGCAGTCGCATTGTAGGCGAAGCCGGTGTGGAAGAATCGTACTATGGAGAAGATTGACGTTATAAGCAACATGGCGATTATCACGACGCCTAATGAAAAGGCCCCGTTGACTAAAATCATTCCATGAGTGCTTAGGATTTGGAGTAATCGGTAGTAGTGAAGATGGCGCCTGTCAAAACACAGATTTTTCAAATTTCTTACCACTTGCTCCAGTTCGGTCGCAGTCGAGGTCAACCTACAATATAAGGCAGAAGTGAGTGCGCCAATTCAGGCTAAATGTACTTTAAGTATGCATAGCGTCGTACGTGAAGTAGTTGACCCAGAATAACAGCGTATGGCAGTGCATGAAAATGATAAACATAACGATCAGCGCATTCAACCAGTCCCCTTAGAATGACCCAGTCGCCAGAACACCCAGCAGAAGGTACATTCCTCGGAACATGTCGGGAAGAAACGTGAGGACCGCCATGACAGTGAACGAAGCAGAGCGAAGCCCGCTGCCACCAGCTAGTGAATGATCATTGGCGCCAGGGCATCTTGATTTTCAGGAGTGTTGGTGATTTTGGATTGCTTTCCTAGAAAGGCATTGAATCTGTTAAATTAAGTGATCGATTAGGTACTTAAGACTTACTGAAGTATCTGGTCAGTCTCAGCAATTTGTTGTTGTGGGCAGAAGTATCCGGCCAACTCCCAAACTTCGTCTGCATCAGCGTCATCAGGAATATAGAAACGGGAAGGAAAAACCACACGCTAAGAGCGAATATGAACTCTCCAATTTCGGTTGGTTGCGTGGCCATATTGTAAATCATTATGAAAATCACAATCAGACGCCATATTATGTTCACATTGCAAATGTAACACCAGACCAATCGGATTGATAGTGGAACGGGCTCTATCAAATATTTCCTTTAGTTCTATTTGATCGGAATGCACTTCCGGAAGGTGAGAATGTACTTCAAGTACTGCACAGTGGGTCGGGAGATAATCTCGTTTAGCTATGCTTGCCAGAATCAGTGCAGATTTTTCTTGTCCTCCGCACCAGATCGAGAGTGAAAGACGGAAGAAAGTAGACATATCTGGACGTTTTGATCCTCAATGTGACAATGGTTAAATTACTGACTTTCTTGACCATGAACGTTACACGGAAAATTTCAGGTACGACATTTGACATAGAAAAAAAATTCTGGTCAAGTACATTCAAGCAATTTTTTGGAAGGTGCATTCCGGGTGTAAACGACGTGTTGTAAGGTTCTAATGATTTATCATTTCCAGTGTAGTGGACAGGACAATGTATCAGTCCATGTGCATGTCTTTGTGCTTTGTGCACGCCCTGACACGACGCTTAGGCTTCGGTCTTCCTTTTTTGTGTCGTTTACTGTAATTAAGCGCTGCACGAACTGCGATTTTGGCATGTATTGCATGGATGCAGTGAAAGTTGTCCCCGCAGGAGAAAGAGAGTAAATGTCGGAGGACAGAAGTTGATGGTTACCCGTTTATTTACATATTTTCAATTTCACGTCAATCATTACTACCACAATAATAACATTTCTATCATTATTCCGTCACTTATAGCAATCGCATGATATATCAAAGTGCAACTTGCTCTATCGCGTGAACGTAACTTAAGTTTTTTAAATAGTAAAAAGCGGAGAGTAAAACGATGGACAAATTCCTTGAGATGAGGCAGCGTTGGGAACTAACAATTAAAAGCAACAATCTGGATTCGTTTCCAGGTGGTGAAACGAGGCTCTGGATTAAAACAACAAATAAATTAGTGCATGCAGAAATTAGTTGAATTTGAATTGCATTGTTTGAATGAGTCACACAAAAGCTGCACCATACAATTGTCAATTATGGTAGGCTCCAAACGAAATTTCGTAATACAAGAATTCAGAATGTTGAGTACGATTATGCGTTGATTTCTAATTATTGACAAGCAGAAAACTGAATAAATGCTCAATTAGCAAGTTTGTGTTTGATGCGACAAGTACAAAAATCGGCTACTGAGTCGGCAACTCAGTTTTCTCTTAACCTAAGTTAGTCGGTACTTTATGTTCAAGTTAGAAATTGGTACTTAGCCTAGCAAGAGTACGCGTAGTAATTCCTGGACTTGTTAAGTGCTAAGAACCATTGGACTACTCCAGTTTCCTCTGCGTTGAGAGTTCGGTAGTTGTGCACATTGAAATTAGATTCGCTATGTGCTATTAATTATCCAATGTACAGCTATCAGTCGTCGTTACATTATTCAAGTGTATAAATAGCAGTTCGACCTTTTCCTTAACAGCTAAGAATTAACTACTTAATAGGAATTGGAACAATTCTCGCCGTCGTAGCAATGCGAAACCAATCCATACCAAATTCCAAACTCGTTTGTAGTGGCATTGAGTTGCAGACGCCATTTAAGACTGCGACTTGCATTTACAGTGAATGCCTAACAGATTACGAATACAAATGAGGTGCGCTCTTACCGACATAATATTATTAAAAACATCAATTTTAGTACGACGTGGTACGGAACCAAAACACGAGTGCGATTTCTTCGAGAGGCTCGAGAGATTTCTGCCTAAGTTTGGACGCAATTGAACCCAAAGAACCGAAATCAGTCTTCAGAATGAAGAAAACAGTGCAAATATCAGTTGCATAAGTCTGAATGAAAAATTGAAGTCTAACACGTTAGAGAGCAAAACTTGGTGATGGTAATTTAACATTGAACTCAGGCATAAAATTGACGAATGTGTGCGGCATAATTAAGAGCCGTGTCTACTGGATATCGAAATTGTATACATTTCATTCCATTCGAGGCCTCCGAGTTGCAAAACTGCTAAACCTTGTCTTCGAACAAGCATAGTACCCAAATTTCTCATTACTTATCACCGCGCTTCCAAATTCACTACGGCGCTATTTACAGTTACACTTGCTTCTTAAGCCTGCTTAATCTGGACATAGTTCGTGATGTGCGCTTAATCGAGAGCATAATGCTTGGTAAATTTTGCTAACACTAATTTTGCCACTGCGAAGAATGGTTCCAGCACATTTACCAATGTACAGATTCTTCGAACCCGAATTTTTACAATCAAAGATTGGCAGTCGATCTATCGTGGTACAAGTATAAAGAGTAATTCCAGTGCAATTACCCGTCGCACAAATTCTTCTCTATTCTTTTTAGGTTAGGTTAGTCACAACAGTTCAAGAGTCATAACAATTGGCTGTTATCGAGACACAACATCCGACATCTTGGCATTGGTGTGCGAAACAATTTAAGAAATGACAAAAATTTGGTATAAAAATGAAACAGCTAAAGTAGGTGGTTTCTAAAGTAGATTAGAGGCAGTCAAAGTTCGCAGTTACTGAGTCGATAGTTGTCTGGAGTATTTCGGGTTGAAGTTTTGCATTGGTCTTTTTCCTGTTGAATATTCAGATCTCTTAGTTTACCGGCTTTCATTTCCTGCAGACGGGTTTGGGTTTAGTGTTCTGTATAAAATTTCGTGAAGATAAAATAAGAGTAATCGAATGACAAGGTGTAATATGGCTTGATCAGAACTTACATGAGTACTCTAGATACCAATCCCTCCAGTTGGATTGCGAAATTTTCAAAAATTAAGTGAGAAAAAGAGTAGAAGCGTAATGGGTGAGTCTTCAAATTCGGTCAAGTGTCAACTGATTATAACTGTCAACGCAAGTAGACTAGGAGTTGTTGTTTGTGTGCAGGATTGGTAGTTTGTGCGTATGAACTCGCAGAGTTCCATTGCTTCCAGACCCATTGTTCAGTGTAGCTGAGTTTGTAATACTCGAGACGACCAAGGACGCAGTGACAACAGTGGAGGGCTGCTGGGACCCATTCCCGTGGTGGTGGTGGTGGCTCGAATGACCTGCACCATGGACGGCAATTCCGTTACTCGCGCTGTGGCCGTTCAGGATCGCCCCACTGCCCGACGAAGAGTTTTTGCTGCCAATTCCAGAACTTGAGGACGAAGACGAGCCTTTGAGTCCAGCCGCGATTCCCGTGCCACCAATCGAGTCCAGTTCTGAAATGGAGCCGCGGTGGTGAGAGGACGAGAGCGAGAGAAGTTCCGTCAGATTCGGGATCGAGTTGATTGCTGACGAGTTATTTTCGCTGCCTCGGAGATTCATGCTCCGAGTATTGTATCCATTAGATCCCCGCAGCGAACCATTTCCATGTCCATTACTTAATGAAACGTTGGTAGCACTGGTCGCGTTGCCGTTACTCGAAGTGATGCCACATGAGAACTTGAGCTCGGAGCCTCCTTTGCCCAGGTCATTAGTGTGGTGATTGTGATGTCCGTTCGTGGTGGCTGAGCTACCATTATTCAGATTCATGAGAGTTCCACCCATTACGGTTGTGGTGGAACATGAAATAGTTCCATTGCTGGTGTTGCCATGTCCGTTGCTTGTGCCGTTGTGAATGTTAGCTTTGGAACTTGTCCTAAGAGCACCATTAGTACAGCCATTTGTGCCTGCATTCGATCCAGTTGCGATAGTTGATGGAATTGTGACTGAGGCTGAAGCACTGCTGTCGATCTGCAAGAGGAACAAAGCATTATTAAATGATTGGCAATATCAGAGGCAATAGCTTAACATATAAGAATTAATAACTGTTCATTAGTTTTCGGGGATTGTACATTACATAAGAGTGCATACAGACAGGTCATTACTCATTTTTCTCCTATTGCCTCTTGCCAAGTGTGGTTTGAGGAACTAAAGGACATTCTTCCTGGCGGGGACACGTGTGTCGAATGCATTTCAGCGTCGGACTTTAGGAACTTGGGCCCAGATTCTTTCAGCATGTGCAATTGCAACGCTGTGAAGGGTGTATGCCTTCACGTGCATACAAATATATAATTCACGTTACCGAGTCACTGCCATTGCAAGCTGTATTGCATCTGCGTTGCAATGGTTGATTAGAAAAGTAGGTCAGAATGTAATGGCCAAAGAATTTGTACACCCAAATGAAGACTTATAAGAATACTCATAACTAAAAATATCACACACAACGAGACATACGATTTCATGAATCATGTTGGCATTCGTTCTCGTAATGCTGCCACTGTGGGCTGTTGTGCAGCAATGACACAGCTAATGAGCAAACGGTAATAACGATAATTCATCTCTTAACAAGACTCATTGTACTGCCTCTAGATTTACCACTTAAATTATACTAGAGCAGTAAATCGCGTCGGTGTGCATAAATAATCGGACTCAAATCTTGTCGCCTCAGTATTCGTATTGTCCTTTCGCAGTCATTCATTGCTCGGTACTCTGCTCAAGAATTTATCGTCCACCTAAACAGCGGCAGCAGCAAACCATCCTCTCATAGGCGCAGTGCAATGAGTTAAGAGCACGGTTTATTTATTGTGAAAAAGTATCCTATTTCTCACGTTTCTCGAGTCCATAAATTCTTTTTAAAATCATATTCATCGAGGGATATCAACTGCAGCAGCGAAAGGATATAAATGACTTTCCCATTCTCAACGCAATATGAAAAGTTCTGAAATTGGGCCGAATAAATTTTACTGCCTTTTATGCTAATAATACGTCGTAGACTCATCCTGCTGCTTCATCTTCACATTTTATTACAATATACTTCGTTGGGCTTCGACTGCCGTGCTGCTGCTGCCGCTGCCCCCTAATTACCGCGTCGTAAATTTCGGCGAGAAATGGACCACCATGCAATGTTGAATGCACTGTGTGGTTTTGAATTACGAAATGCTCACGTTGAGCTCGCCTTCGCCATCATAATAAAACTAACGAGCTAATTGCCGGTAATAGGAACAGACTCCGCAATTCGCAAGTCGAAATGCAGTCGTAAAATTCATTTGTCATCACTTCGCGTTTCGCAATTCTTTCACAAATCTCTCATTACGCGACATTTCATTTCTTCTCATTTTAAAAATAATTTTTGCTCAAAAATTCCACACAGCAAAAACACTGACAAGGTCTTTTCCTAGTCGCCTTCTCTTTTGTCCTCACACGATGTACAAGTCTCAAATACTTTGCAGATTAACTCGGCAGACTCGCTACTATTCGTGCACACATGTGAGATGGCCCTGACTAAATTGGACTTGCAGAAGTCCAAGTAGGATATACGAAACGAGATTTTGAGTCCCGACACTCGCCTTTTTACATGCCCAACACTTTTCTTTAGCAAATGAAACAAAGTTTGTGCAGATTGATCCTTTATCAGTGGGATTCGTTACCTTGTCTGCTGGAGTTCTTGGAAGCCGTCGTCTGAGCCACGGATGACGTAAAGCTGCTGAAGGAGTGAGACGAGTATTTGGATCCCATTCAAGACAGCGACGAATAAAGTCAACAAATGAGGGATCTTCACAGCCTTTGAGTGCAGTCTGACAAGAAAAACACACAAAACATTAGAAAAGTGCAAAACAATTATGCGAGTTCGTGAGGCGAGTGGATCTTGAGACAGAGAATCCAGGGATTTAGTGTCGGAGTTGTGATGGGCAACAGACGGCGATCTGCAAAACTTCATGAACTCGTGGAACATAAAACCGAAATCCAACAGTATAAACGAACACAGTTAGGGATTAAGAGAGAAGCAGGATACATTTTTTACGATCTGCAGACATTTATATCGTTATTCATCATTTTATACAGACTTTATATTTATACAAATATTTTGCCAACATTTGGCATGAACGAAATGACTAAGGACGACCCTCCACGCATTTACGACCTCCGAATAAAATGTTTCCTGTAGAGCGAAGAGTAACTAGTGACACTGGCATACCTGGAGGTCACGAGATCCTGGAGGTCCTCTGACTTTGCCACGTCTTGAACGACCACCAGTAAGAATTGTCGTTCCGTCAACCAGAGTCTGTGCTTCGCAGTAGCGGGGATATCCTTTCGAGCTGCAGTGAAGAGGAAAAGAGGCGACACAAATTAAATCATGCATTTCACTCAGCATTGCATTGTATTAGAAAGTGACAATTATGATAATAAAAAATTCATAATTATTTTCGACACTCGTGTTATTGTTATTGCAGAAGTGAGGACAAGTAAAAGCTTTCATCATCTCTTCTTAAATCCTCTCTTAACCCAATTACGCTACGTGAGTCCTATGCGTGCGATATCTCAATTGAATGAGTATCCTAACTATGCTGGTACGAGTTCCTCATCTGCCCACCTCGCCACGCCGAGACCATATCGATGGTGAGGATTGAGTTGAGAAAGCCAGGTTTATTGCTTTGCAATTATTTTGTTGTCTGCCTGCCTAATCGTGGTCGCTAAGTTGACGTTAAAACTCAATTTCTAATTTTAATTTAGGTCTCGCACATGAACAACGAACACAACACGCTATTCTTATCGCGACGCAGCACAGTTGCGGAAAGGCGGGCCGACGGTCGTAAAATCAGATGAAAGTTGTGACAGTCGTGCTTGCGAGAGGAACTTACGTGATGAAATTCTTGGCCCGTCTCGAAATCTCAAGCAATTTTGGTGGTGGCATTCCGAGAAGCTCGATCATGCACGCGAGTTGATCTGCCTCGTCTTCTCCAGGGAGTAATGGATAGCCTGTCAAGAGTTCCGCGAGGATACAACCCAGACTAGAAAAATAAATGCAAAGAGTGCAATGGTTATAAATGGACGAAATTAATTTTGCGCGTGGAGTCTTTCAATACGCGCTGGCTGGCTGTCAGTTGAGTTTGTTGGCAGCACTCACCTCCACATATCAATTGAGAGTCCATATTTGGCACCAAGAATGACTTCAGGAGCTCGATAGAATCGTGACTGAATGTAAGTGTAAACTCGTTGATTCTCGTAGCAACTGGATCCAAAATCAATCACCTATTGACACAATAAACACACTTTTATTAGCATCTTGAAGCAAGTCGCATATTGCAATAAGCTATCATCGGTCAAATAATCCATTCATGGAACTCGAGAGCTGGCCTGACTTGAAAGTAGAGCATGGAATAGCCCGGAACGGTGTCGTGAGTTGGACCCAGAAAGGAAAGTCAATTAGCAATTCATGCATCGCATGCCTTGCATGCACGCAAGTATCACTCATTCCATTCGCATCGCAACCGTTTTGTTGTGCCATGGCATGGCATGACGGTCGAAGAAGGAAACATTAAAACGTACTTCGTGCATCCTGCACTTTTCAGGCTCTGTTTTTTCTGTGCTGCCTGACAATTGCCTGCTGCATGCATATTGTAAATAATTGCATTGTAAGGTTGAAGGAACTCATCTACATTGTTTATACGCGACTGTGTTTATTTAAGCGCATATTTCTTCATTCACCTATTTTAACACAGGCTCAAGATGTCAGAAACAGGAAATGCAGTTTTACTTGCACGTCACTTATCGCTCTCACAGCACAGGAAAACCACAACTTGAAAAAACCACGCAACAAAAGACGACCGAAGCTCTCAGATGAATTAAAATTCAGACTTCGACTTGTCGTGGCCTTAGCGGGATTGGCAATTGTAATTAGAATCACAATTAAAATTGAGGCATGATTTATCAATTCCTATTCTCATTATCACGGAGTAAGGCAAAGGGTTAGCATCAATCGAGTATCGACGTCAATTCAGTTTGATGAGATCAAAATGTACGGATCGCCGACGATGATTGAGCAGTATTTGTTCAGCGGACAAGGTCGACCGTTCATTGAAGTGTCTTCGAGTTCAATTACACCACGCCGTGTATGTTTACGTTCACTGAAATCAATGACTTTCAAATTGCATTACAATTAAGTACAAATGATCCCGCAGTCACGACGACAGACAGCCAGCCTCACTGACGGCGTAGGAAAGATAAATTGCGATTGTGACTTCCGATTACAGATCCCAAGCTCTTTTCGTGAGGAATTATTGACAAGAGTCTAACTGTGTACGGTGGCAGAGGCATTAACCAATAATTTATTCAAGTATTCTATTTTTGGAAAGATTCCGGAAGTGGAAATGACTTTTGTTTCTGCCACAACGACAACAGTCCTCGCGTAGAGGGAAGGCAGCAAATTATGGCGTGTTTAACACCAACTGTGCGAACTTCCATGTTTACTTCATTTCACTTGGAAGTGCTTAACCCATATGCATAATGCGTACGCATTCTACCAAACACCAAAATTGTTTGTGTCTGTGACGCACTCAAGTGCGTTGACATCCACATTGTGCATGTTCACATGAAATGTCAATCTTCGGGGTTTCAACTTTCTTTTTCTGTCATTGCACGCGATTTGCGAGATCGCATTACTCACCGCTGTCATTACGGACACTGCTCTTGCATAATAGCACCTCGTAATTGCGATTCGCCTGTAAATGCAGGACGTTATTCACGAATTAATCGTCTTCGCATTAAAACGCAATAAAACAGAGATAAAATTAAAGTTTTGGCTGCAAGGTATTTTCCTCGACGGTTTTCTACTTTTTTCATGCCTCGTGAGGCTTAAATAATAATTCGCTAATGGTTATTTATCATTTATAAATAAATCTACTTGAGTAGTATCATATTTCACGCATGGTGATAAGTGTGCTTAGAGTTGGCACTTTGCTTTTGCGTTTACATAATAAGAAATAAGAATACAAGATTTGATTTGGTTTTTACAGCAGCGAACACGAAGCGTCAAGCCGAGCCAGGCTTAAGTCCAAAGTAAATCTGCTTTGCGCACAATTCAATGAACGCAATTATTATGGTGCTCTGACTCTGCATTAAAATCATTTTTCTCTTCCTCTAAAATCTCTTGAAATAATAACATTTTTGACCATAAAAGGATAGGAGACGCGTTGCACGCGCAGTAAACCCATGCACACTAACAGTACAAAGAAAGACCATAAATTTCTATTGTTGTCCATCTGTTATGCTGTTGCTCAGCGTCAGTCTCAATGAAATTTCAAATTTACATACTCAAGTCCATTCTCGTACGCGAGCAAGAATTTAATTCCATTAGTCATTAACTTAACTCGCGCAAGGCACGGCACTTTGTGGCTTGTGCGTTCGGTGAGTGAAAAATTAATGCAGCGAGGATAAAACAATTACTTAATTAAATGAGACCAGCTGTGTGAGAGAAATTCCCATGATTATACACTGCATGCGTCTTCTGAGTGCTTCTGCTGTACATTTCCCATACCACGCGGCCGCGTCAGGGTTACTTCGAGTCATTCACAGCGCAATTAGAGCCGGAAATGAAAATCACTTGTACAGAGAACCGCTGCATTTTGCAATTCGTGAGGCTCGGGTCAGGGTTTGAAAATCTTGCTGGAATAGCGCAAGATAAATTGAAATTCAGAATTTGTCATCTGTCATTGTTATTGCCATATTGAGAATTGGCATTTTAATCACCACATCGTAAGAATACGAATGGAAGATGCGCTCATTGACGTTTGAAATTTATTAGCTGTTCCTGGACTTAATGTGGCCCATGAATCAATCCAGCACTTTATTGTCAACTCGTCGTTCTTTGTGGACCGTGTCGGTCATTTGTCTTTTTGTTTCAGTTCTTAATGATGATGACGAAGATGGAGTCGAAGAATAGAGAGTTAATATCTTGCGAGAAGAACAAAAAGTCCCACAGTGTCATTGCCAGGTGTACGAAACGAATCATTAACTTGTGGAATGTTTTCAAGCACATGTAGCATGTACAATTCAGCAATAATGCGCTCACATTAACTTCATTATTGTCAAGGGCATCGCCTCGCGAAGAATGAGACAAACAGGAAAATGAATTATTAACATGGCGAAGTTTGGACACAACAACTACTTGAATATTGTACAAAAGATATGACGAAGACATTTTCAGCGCAAATCAAAAGATGCAGTGCAATTTATTATTCATATTCTAGAAAAAAAATATGTTTTAAATCACTTTATTCGTTCCCTTAAGCAAATTCTGACTCAATCGCGCGGCGGAGCTGCACTTACATCGCCTTCGCTTGATCTTTGTTTCCTTCTCCTTCCTTTGTTATTAAATCATTAATGCAAAGATAATTATCATCACCTCTCCGTCTGTTTGCCAGCTAAGGCGAGCTTTTACACTTTTTGTTCTACGCTGACTGACTGATGGGCTCTCACTTTGTATTTCGTCCAAAATTGGACTTATGCGAAATATTTGCACTTAATTACCCAGAAAACATGCGTACTAAGGACATGGTTTCTCGAAAGAGGATTCTTGCCAAGCACTGAGAAAAAATCTCTGCTTTCAGCCTAATTAAGTGCTTCTTGTAGAAACTAAAGCTGCTGTTTTGCAATGAGTCGTGTTGGTCATTGAGAATTCAATGGAAGTGAGAATTTGAATCCAACTGTTTCAAATTCATTTTCATAAATTGCGAAATGAAAATAATGGAAGCTTCAGAAAGACACAAGAGTACGAACAGTCGCGCTGTTAGAACGACCACCATGGCAGAGTGGAAGTGGTTGTAAATTAAATAGAAAACCAATTTAACATAACTTGCTAGGGCTTCTTGGATTCTGCGTTTGAATCAGACCTTGAAGTCGTGTCTGTTTGTCCGCAGCTAGCACGAAAGATTCAATTCCAATAAAGCTCGAGTGCACGCGCGGCGAATGCAAAAACATCAAATTGCAATAATGCCACTGCGATTCCACGCTGAAATTTTTTCAGCGGAAATAATTTAATAATCCGTAAGTCAGCAAAGGAACCTGAAACCCCTCTTCCAGGAAGAAAAACAAGATCACAAGCAGACAACCTGACAAGGGACGATTCCACGGAGCAAGTCTGTGTCCTAATTGGGCGGAATGGGCCAACAAAGCTCACACATGGACGAATCATTACAGGGTTGTCTGGTCTCTTCATGGTTACTAGCGAAAGGGCAAGAACGAGTAGCACAAAAGAGTGCAAGAAAAAGACAGCTCAGTAGGAGACTTGGTCGTGTTCTATTTAAAAATTATTCAAATTTTATCTCTCTTCAGTTCACCGTTGAACACTTTCATTTTATGCCATGCCACAGCGATCCATGCAGGCATGCTGCAGCTCCAAGTAGAAGTCGAGCTCGTGGTTCGTGAAGTGCAAATTTGTGCTGTATGACGAGAGAGAGGATATAATTTTTTATAATTGAATCATGTCAACTCCTTCAGATCGTGTCATTCCATTTCTATCACTGCGAATAGGCCGCGTGGCGCGGCATAGCATGGCTACTCCACAACGCTAACTCTTTACGCAATTCACGCGGCATGAGCAAGCACGTAATAAGACTAGGCAGCTAAGATTTAAAACCTCGACGATTTACTTGGTCGAGCTGAGACTAGCACGCAGCACGATAAAAGCTTTTATATTTTTGTGCACTAACGAAATGATGCATTAATACATCGCATGCACGCATTGTTAGCGCCCAAACTCCGAGTGCACGTCACGTCGCATCGTGTTGCTCTGATTTCTGGTATGAATATGAGGAGTGTCACAAAAAGGACAATAATGGCGAGACGGTGAAAAGTATCTAGTTCAACTTGACGCAAAATGACGGAAAGCCGCACCTTTGCTTTGCTCTGCCTGCCACGTACAAAAAAAGGAATAGGAAGGAAGCAAACCAGAAATTGTGAGAGCATGATTTTGGTCGGGGAATAATTATTCTTGCAACAACAATTGTGTAGCGTCGCAATGCTGCGAGTCAAACACACCCAAAATTCGAGCATGAACTAAAGCAGATTTTTGCAAAGCTGAAGTTTACAGTTTACAGCCATCGCCCTTTGCGTTAATCAGTACGCATACCGCTTCTATTTGGTCTGATGACAGTAGCAACTCATTCACGCACTTTGTTCATTCATTTGTAGTCACTTGTGCGGCATTTTGTATGTCGGGAGTTGCCTGTTTTGTGTTGCTAATGCACTAGAAAGTAGTGACATTAACATTCGATTATATCAGCGCTGCCTGCGTTCACGCTACAGCAGAGCAGGTCGCTGTCGTTGTCGATTGTATTTACATAATGTACGGCTAACCTTGTTTCACGAGAACAGTGCGTTGAGTTTACAACAATCGCTTACATGTGGCAATTACTCCGTGCACGAAGCAGCACAGCCAGGCACAAACACAATACGCACTTGTTTGTGTTTCATGAGGCACGGTTCCCCGCGTGTAATGTCACATTCCGCCATTCTCGACTCTGTAACGCACCAGCGTACGCAGCGGAGTTCAAACAACAATCACGATGTGATGGCGCAAAGCGTGAATGATGAATTGCGAGCGTAATTTAATTTACCCAACACGAGACAAGTTGAAGTTGAAGGCTGCAGAGAAATCCACCAAAACAAATAGAAAAGAAATCAAATTCTGCTCTCGAGTTATGAATTATGTGTAAAATTATGCTCAAAGTGCTTAATTTCTTGCTTTCTTTTTTCTTTGCTTTATGATTTGAAAATTGAAGGTGTCATACACTTTATTACGATAATTATGCCAGCACTGCACTCTGCTTGCCCTCGTAAACACGTTCGCTCTGCAGAGGCTGCACTTGCTCTTTGGTTGATCTCATTAATTCCGTCTGCGCTCTGCTCTTATCGAAAGCAACATGCAGGCTGTCAAGTTCAAGATGAGGTTTTTGACTTGCGGCTTCAGCTGCTTTCGTGCACTTGCACTTGTACCCAAAATTGCTTACTGCACACTGCCTGATGAATTTATGCTTACGGTTACGGGTTCGATGACGCGTGAATGCGTTTTTTATTGGTGGGTTTTGTGTGTTTACACAAGGAACACAATTTACGAACGATTTAATGCATGCTACACTTGAGAATGCATATTTCAATGAAATGCGGTGCGTTACATTGCCAGTGCTAATGCATTAATCAGTTTTAATTTGCGTACAAGTGTTACACCCGTGTTTATTTTCATTCAAGACTTTCCTTTGGTCCAAGTTGTAATTTATGCATATTTATTTATGCGTACCAGCTATAAAAGAATATTTTAGTCTCGAAACCTAAATCCATATTTGATACTGTATGTTGACATTTGCCTTGCAGTTGTGAGAAAATGAAACTTTCGTACCCGGCACAAATTGATGCATGTGCCTCGTTTAATGAAACCTACAAATTACAAAATGAATCACAATTTTACAATTGAAGCAGAAAAGTGGCGCCGACATGCAAGATTAAAATATTGATTTCACGTTAGAAAAACGAGCCTCTGCTTTTCAAACAACTTTCGGGTAACTTTTTCACGTAAGAGAGCAGCCGCACAGCCGCCTCCAATCAGCGAATTTTCTGCTGCTTGAGATTTTTTTTCGAGAACCACAAATTATAAAATCGCAATTATCACACACGAGTTGTAGTTGCGAGTGTGGGGCCTCTGTGATTTCCGCAAACTGCCGCAGACTTTTACACGGTTAATGAATGAAAATTAGAAAATCTGCTAAAAAGTTAAAATGATATTTCGTTCGCTAACAATGTGGGTATTTCTCTCGTAGCCTTTCTCTGCGGTTTTACAAATCAGGGAGCATTCAGTTTACGTTCACTTACACCAGACCCACGACAGGAAGGATGCGATGATGATGAATGGTCTTTAATTTCGTTTAAGGTATCAATTTGCGAATTTGCAACGACGAAGATAAAAAGTGCAAAAATGATAAAGGAAATGCTTCGAAGTCTTCAGACTTGTGCACTTTATGTGGGAGAAATCTGTGCCTCAATCACCACGCTTCGCATCAGTCTTGATTAAGCTCCGCATTGAAGGTGCGCTCCTTGCAATTGCACTGACACAGTTTCCATTGTTCTATGACGTGGTGCAGCTCACGCAGACAGGCAGCATTAATCAAGTTATTAATGAAATCCTGTCAATTGTGATGCTGTTGCGCTGCGCCAAATAAATGGAATTCTTCAGGTATTGAATGACAATGACAGTGACAGCGACTTGAACGTCGATTGCAGAATACAGTCCCAACACGGGCTAATAATTTGCCTGGGCTACTCCACAAGAAGTTTGCGCCATGCGCTCCACCTCGCCCAGCAGTTATTTTCCTATTGTCAAGCTATTATCGGATTCTGCGCCCACATCCCCGCAATTTGCAATCCGCTAATTCATGGTAACTCAATCCAGTAGGATATGCGATACGATACTGAATCAGGCAAGAATTCATTCAACGTATTATTATGACATTAAAGATAACGTTACTTTTGCATTTCGCCGTCTTGCAAAAACCTGACCTTTCCTTCAGCGCTGCATTCACATGAATTGTCGTTTGCAAAAATTAAATTATACATGCCTCTGCTATCTGTGCATCGATCAGTGAACAGGTTGTTAATTAATGGACGCTGGGCGCAGTGCAGCGGAGGTTGCACAGAAGCCTGAAAAGTTGACTAGCAACATTCTACAGTATGCGGTAATGAAAAAAGATGGAAGATATTGAATGAAGGAATCTCATTTCATTTAATTTCTGCGCTCAATCGTCACAAGATTAATTCGTTTCGAGTCATGAGTCCGGTGAGAGTAATTCGACTTTGACTTGCACAAGAAAAGTCAAGGCAGAAAGCCAGACTGCGTCATTCGTGTAATTTGTAATAACTTTTGATTTGCACTTGTACTTGATTAATCCATTGGGGTTTGCTCTAAATTGCCCTATAATGTCTGTTCTTGGAATAAGAGTATTTTCCTAGCCACGACCGTGCCAAGACTCAAAATTATGAGTACTCACGTTGCTCTTATTACCGGGTAATTTGATTACCCAGAAAGAAAGAACAAGACCCGGCTCGTAACACAAGCCACCTTTTTAATGATTGGTACAAGGAACCGAACCACGGAGTCACAATCCTTTGTGTGTCATGAAACTCTGGCTGTGTAGTTTATTATGCCGACTTGGCATGTCATTGCGAAATTTCCGGCTTCTTTGTCTGAAATTCATTAAGGTGCAGTCTATTGGCTTTTCGGGCAGGAGCAACGGCCAATTGTCAATCTAAAAGCATGTGGAGTCGATTTCGGCACAATACAACACAACAAAAGATCAGAGACGGAATCGGAATGAAAAGGAATGAAGCACACTGCCTCGTAGAGGTATGAGATGGCTAGAATTTCTGCGTGCTGCGCTGCAAGGTTATTATTAGATCATTGAGTTCTCTATGCCGCCGTCTTCGGCTCGTCTCACACTGCTCTGGTCTAGCCAAAGTTTTTCAAATAAATTAAACGTCGATGCACATTATCCGGAGACGAGACAACAACACTAAACAGATTACCAAGCGATGGCATTGCACAATGGCAAAGTCAGGGAATGCTTGGAGAAAAATTCGATTCAGAAAACAAAGACCAGCCGGAACCATTCAGTTTCCATTAAATCGGACCTTGATTAATCCAAGCACAGGGCGAGTGCCGAGGTACACGCGACCTAGTTCCAGAAGCGGATGCTGTGTCCTTTCCTCTTTGCGCTAATCCAACCTCTGTGCTCTTGTTCCAGTTAGTGATAGCCATGAATTAACTGAGCTTATCGAACAGGGAGAACACGTTCAGCAGCCGGTAATCATAAGCTCGCCTTCAACGTAGGATCAAATTCTCTCCACAAAGAGTTAATCAACGCTGACAAAGACATTGCCTTCTCCAAGTTTCTTGTCTGAGGCCAATGTCGATTGCCACTGGGAATCTCATTGACAAAGTTTCTCTTTCACAAACGTCGGATTTAAGACCGAGAACGGATTCGATAATTAGAGACCTAAATATGCGGGGAAAATCTCATCACCTGTGCATCGAAGTGCAACAATTTGTGATGACAGCCGTGAGCAATATAATTTTTCCCATGATACGACGATTAAATGTGAATGGCTCATATCTTGCTTGGCATTTGGTTGTGAGTGTGGTGAAATCCTAAATATTGACTTAACATACTTTTATCCGCTGCAGCCAAGCCGGGAGAATCGGCTAACCTTGTCTTGTCGCCGTCTTTGCCGATTCTCAGTGCAGAGAATTCTCACGCGTAAAACTATCATCATGAAAATAAACAGTTTTTCAACCCAAACGTCCACAACAGTTGCTACAAAATACAGCACTGCCGTGCTGGCCAGAGAAAGTCGATGGCGGTGACGGAAGGAAATAAAAATCTGTGCTTGGGAGAATATTTTTAGCGTCTTGAAACTATAAACCTACATTTAAATTGCTTTGGTTGTCGCTTCGTCTCGCTTTGCTTTTGCGATGCGATTGTTAAGTGCCCTTCTCGCATTTCGCCAATTACAAACTTTCGGCTTGCTCGCAGACTACCATCTCCCTGTTTTCAGTATTTGGAGTAAATAATACTCAAAATAGCCTTGTCGCATGCCCATAATTTCAAGCGTAGCGAAAAGCGTGTCGAGTTACAGCGAAGCAGACTTCTGTGTCTTTGAGACTCGACTACACACACGGATATGGATTTGACTACCGAATAATCGTCTCTTAATTTATGTGCATAAAGTTGCACATTTTAAATGTGTCGTGCACAAAGAAACGCAGCTGAGCTCAGCGCTGCCAAAGCCTTCATGCTCGAGTCTTGATTAAGAGAAAATATTAAAACGATAATTCACACATTTCAAAAATTGCTACCGTAAATTATGACGGCTAATGTTCGCTGAAATCGTAACCTACTATTTGGCATCTGTGCAGTTTTACAATGAGCAAAATTTTCCATTCACAAGTCGGCCTCGTGCATAATGTCTTTTGGCTAGTATTCCTTCTTGAATAAAAACTTTAGGGAGATTCTACAAATCGTGATTTCATAATTTGCAATTCCAAGTAATTGTCAGCGCAACGTTTTAGCTCCGATGACTGGTTTACGGTGTAGTAAAAGTCATCTACCTTTGGAGTGGTACTCCAGGTCAGTCGTCGTGTTTGTGTACGCGACAAGCGAACCGTTGTTGCCGTTGCCCCTGACGATGTGCCAAAATAGCTGCAACGCTATCGCTTTGGTAGTCGCACAGATGTTCGTTCCTAGACTTCTCGATGCGAGTGAGTAATGTGGGCAATACTTCATGTACTCCCATACACGACGACGTGCGGATTATAATCATAGTCATTAATTGATGACTTCCAAGCCTGCCTGGCTGACTAAGTAAGTCCAATTTGGTCGATCTTGCACGTAAACACAGAGTGTAGTGCAGTGATACGCGAATCAAGACGAGACATTGTGTCTTGGGCAGAAATGGGAATAGGATGCGAAGACGGCGTGGATGGCATAGCAGTGTGTAGCTGCAAAGAGGTCATTGAATCCTCAAGTATGCTATAACGAGTAAGATCTGGTGGTAGGGAAAACACACTTGCGATTGAGATGCATCTCGACAACTCGACTTTTGCGAAGAAACGACTCGTCTTTGGAACGCATTTTTATTTCTTTCTCAAGCCACCACCACGATTTTTATTATTGTTATTACCGGGAGGAAGATGAGATGCAGGAGATTGTCTGAAAACGACTCGTCATTCAGCTCTGAGCTCGTAACACGAATCAGAACAGAGCTGCTGAATCTGTGAAAGAGCAATAAAACTGATACGACCAGGGATCGCTCTTCGTCTGTTCGTGGTGGCACGGAATGGAACACCTGCTCGCTAACGAGCAAGAGAGAGGTTCGTGTTATGCAATGCTAATTGCCTGGCTTCATGGCTCTGCTCAAATTTGGCAAAAATCTATTAACGATAATTCATCTTGCTTGCTGGTCAGGCGAAGAGTTTGAAATCTGATTCTCTCTTTTGCCTGGCTGAGTGTTTGTTTAGCGTTTCCACTTGGCCTGGGCCATCGCACTTGACTCTTCTTCTTCCTGCACCGCACTTGTTGGGATTTAATCAATTTGACAGTGTATCAAGAATGTGCACTTCGAACAATAACAACTGACAACATGCGCTGCACGCGGCTTTCTTAGTCGTGGGCTGGAGCTCGAGTTCGCATCTTGTTGGCAGACTGTTTTGTCTTGCGGTGATTGCTAGCTCGGCTGATGAGCCACTCTTTCATTTCGCAAGTCGGCCGACGTCGCTCCCGAGATTAATTACTGGTTAATGATCTCATTTTTTGCTTGGTTGAGCCACGCACTGCACAACACACTTTACATTTAATTATTAATGCTATTAAGTATTACGAGATACGAATCAGCAGGCAGGCATTACAATGCGAAAGCAAGCGCCGACGCATCGTAGAGTTTGAGGTCGTCCGTCATTATGATGATTGTCGGACATTTACATGTGTTCACAAAAGAAAACTGCCCACAGCCCTCCTCAGCCTCTTCACTGCATAAAAGACTGCACACGCAATTTGCGAATCTTTGGACAAAGTGAGCATTGAATACACACGAGGCGTTATGATTGACAAGTCGACGCAGAATTAAGCCTGATAATAAATTGTTTCTCAAACAAATCTAAAAGCATTTGTTTCTTCTATCAAATCCCCATCCCACACGTCATCCTATGCGTTGTCACGCTAAATTCCGACCGCTTATGCGCGAAAGAGAAAATGCCATCATTATTTCCCAATATTTTCGTGAGGGTTTTCGACTTCGCATGCGTTCCGCTCTTTTCACTTCTCATGGGCACTGACGTTGCATGGATTGCGTGCAAGCTTCTACTAATCAGAATCCGTAGCCAACAATGCATCTCGACAATCCACAATTTGTAAACACTGAAAAACCAAGTTGGTCAGGTCAACTTGACGAGAAATGAGGGAACGGAGTGAGCGAAATGATGATGATGCAGTATAAGGATGTTTGCAAATTTTTCCGTTATGTTTTTCAAAGGAAAGACCTGCGATGAAAGAGAGTTCAGTTGGCTGCTATCTCTCATCATCTTCGCAGCCCATCATCTTCAACTCCACTGTCATGTCGTCAGTCAGTAGTTGTATGGCTTTTTAATGCATGCTAATGCTTCGCACAAAGTCACATCTCCTCCTCCTACACATTACCCACGAAACCAAATCATTATTGCGTTGCGCACACCCCGCCTCATGCTCACTGCAATTTATTATAATTTCGCAATATTGCAAAACCAGCACATCATGAACACACACAATTAGCGCATCGTGTGAGGATGAATCGGTCCAAGTGCATAATTGCGAATACGAATTGTGAATCAGAACCAGCGCACAAAGTTCAGGAAACTCGGATTTGCTCAGTCATCATTACCGATAATTAATATGCGTTATATTCTTGAAACGAATGCGCAACGTTGTCAAATCAAAGTGAGGTGCAGTGACATCGGCGAGAAAGATGACAGCAATTAACCTCTTCTGCTTCATGAGTCTAGACTTGGGCGTAAAGAGCAATGACTGGCTTCACCTGAGACGACAGACAGAAATAACCCATGAATCTCTTCCTAGTCAATCAATATTTGTCACAATGAAGGAACGTTTCAGAGATTTTGCAACGAGAGTTCCAACGCTTACTTTAAGCACAACACTCAAAACTCTAGTGCCTGGGTGGCATTTGAAAATATGCGGTGACGAATTCACCGCGCCGGATGAGAATCTTCATTCTTCATGCTCATGTTCATGTTATCGTTCACTTTCCCATCACTCAATCATAATACTTACGGAGGTAAGTCGTAAAGCGCTTGGTCACAAAGGTCAACGAGCTATTGCCAAATACATGCACAAGAAGCAATAGGCACTAAAAGTACTCGAAAGCTGCCGAATTCCTCGAGCAGAGACAAAATCAAACACGACCGCAACTTTCCCATCCCATCGTTTCTCGCATTCATGACTACGTGTGAAATTGGAAATCATTGACAGAATGACACACATCATTTCACGGCGGCCGAGGCGAGTTCAGGTTCAGGTTCAACACGGCATTGTAATGCAATACTTCATGTACTTAATCCACCGTGATGACGATTATAATAATTCACGAATGCAAAATATGGTTCGTGCGGAGGAAGTTGCGAAATCCTGTACAAAGAGCTTGAACTGCAATTGCAGTTGTGATTGTTTTCGCCCCATTCATTTTCTGCTCACAAAACGGGACTTTATTATTATTTATTAGCGAAGATGTGTTATTAACTTCACAGGCTCGGGCACAGGTGGAGGCTGGTCGATCGTGTCGTATTACATTACATACCGTTCACGGATCACGTTAAATTTATTTAGCACATGATTGTGATGAATGAACTGTTCTATTTATTCACACTTGCCCGGTGTCCTTCCAAGATAACTGCTGACTGGCTTCGCTCGCATTAGTACGTGAATTACGTGCCTGCTTCACATTTCGCCAAATATGTCTGCGTTTTATTCACTCTCTCCGCCGCGCAATGCCAATCTCGAGTCTCGAGTAAGCAAGAGCGCATAGTCTGAAGGTGCTCTGCCAGTGAGCAGCAGGATATGAAAAAAGTAATTAATGTCTGGCGAACGCGAACGTGTGTACACACAGACGGTGAATCGCAATAAATCAAACCGTGCTTTGCTGCAGAATAAATAATGCACAGGCTGATTAGGCGCAGTGAAACCGTGTATTCATGCAATTTGCAAGGCACGGTGAAAGCAGACATATGCCCAATAATTCATTGACTGGATAACACAACCCAGCGGAGGTCCAACAGACAAGATTATATGGCATTGGCACCGGACTCGGGATTTGTTGATTTAGATCAACGAAGGAAACACTAGAATTCCAAGCCATTCTCGTTTTCCAAGCAGTTGGCTCAAATTGGGAGTTTCGGCAGTAAAGTTTTTATAATTGCATGCCAGGCTGGCTCGGTTCAGACTCGCCTTTCTTTCAAAGAGACAAATGAGGAGCCAACAAGACGATAAACATTTTATTGTATTCCGTCACATTTGAATTAATGCTGTATAAGTTCGGCAGTACAACCTTTCTTTGTAGTGCGAGAGCTGCCATTATGCCAAAGACGCTGATTTTGCGTTCGCGACATATGCATCCTTCTTTCCCCTCGACTTGCTTTTATTTTCCTCCAAATGTGAACAAAGCAAGTCACACGCCGTAAATTCTGTACTTGGAGTCAAAATCCATTGCCTTTTACAACGAATGCAGGATTCAAATCAGCAGCTGGCGTGGTGTTTTGTTTACAAAGAGAATGACAAGGTAATTACTGTTGTAGCCCGACCGAAGCAAGAGATTTTGTTCTGAATCCAAATACAATTAAAGTCTGCCATTTTATTCGCATTTGTTAATTCCATTTGGAGTTGCGATGGACCGCGACCACACTGACGTGATTCATTTGCGATATGAATTATTCGCTTGTGTGTTTGCGACGGTGACCATGATCACTGCCATATAAAGTAAAGGAAAAGTAAAAAAACAGCGCTGGTCATAATTGTGTAGTACATGAACTCATCGAACACAAAACTCAGAGTAGATGTCAAAGAAGGCGAATTGCCAATAGGAGAGACGAAGGGTGAAGAGAGTGTGAAGTTTATGAATGAGATTTTAAGGCGTGCGCACTTCCAAGTCCATTGATTAGAATCGCCGAGTTGACGTCATCAATTGCTGTTCAATTAATTGAAAGGACTAAAACCCAAGCAGTTGCCGTTGGCTTCCAACTTAATTCCGCATCAGTATTCAGAATCTAAGATCATTGAATGCTTTGCGCGCACATTTTTCTTCAACGCGTGGCATTAATTTTGTTATTGCCGTCAATTTCATCCATAATTCAGTAAATATAACTAAGTGAGCTTGCCTTGCCCAACTTTTTCCGAACCGATCCTACTCCAAAAACCAATAAGGAGCACGGGTCGGTTCCGCCAAGCATCACGCCAGACATTAAACTGGGGAAATTCTGCAATAACAATTACCCATGAACTGACTGCCCGAAGGCTCGGTGAACAGCATATTAATAAGAGCAATACGTGTAGCAGTTAAAAACCTTTAATCGCTGCGTTAATTTGAGATAATTGCCAATGATCTGCGAGGTGTGTGCCCAATAAATCGTTTAATTGCGCAATGAATAATTGCAGCGTCTCAAAAAGATGCTGCTCATCGTTCCATTCACAGACACACAAATCTGCGAACTTGGGATTTTAAAATGCGCCTGAGTCTGGAATAACTCCTCATTAAGGTTGAAAGCGCAGGCCGGCCTCTTCTATATGCATTCCAATTTACAAACTTTACAAACTGAAACTGCGTCTAAGCTGAATGCCATTAAATGTATGATAGCAGTCTAATTATTCCAAGAACCTCAACTGCATTACATCGGCTCCCTTTAATAAAGAGATGTTCTAGAAAATAGCAAACACAATACTAAGAGTTGCTAGGCAGAAGCTTATTGAATACTGTAAACACGCTATGAAGATAAAAGGCAGGGACGGGCGAGAAAAGTCGTAATTTGATTCCCATCAATTTTATGGCTTCGGCTATGCTTCCCTTTAGCCTAGTTTACTTTCACACTTGTTTTGGTGACAGGATGGTACCAAGACGCAGAAGCAGCGGCAAATGATACTAGCAATCAGCCGTTTCATCATGAGCGCTCGAAATCATGACAACGATGACAAAAAATAAACCCAAAAATTGTCGCCTAAATTTCTAGGTTGAATGATCACGATCAGTTCTCACAAAATTTTAAGCGTTTGTCATTCGTCGCCTCTTAGAAAGCTCTACTTGCCTTGTTAAACCAGCACAAAACAAGTGAACCCTGACACTCCAGATAGGCAGAGGATGTCATTTTGCGTAAACTCCTTTCGCCTTTTTGGCACTGCGCAATGTGTTACGTATTAATTAAGCACAGTGACTCAAATGCAGAATAAAAACTGCTTTGACGAGAACTCTAAACGGCTTTGTGTGAAAAGAATCTTGTCAAATTCGTAAGGAACACATCAAAAATTATGTAGTTTTGTCCGCAAAAAATCAAACAGAGGACATGATTATTATCAATAAAATCCCGTTTAATAGGCAGAGTGCAGTGCAGAGTGCGAAGATTAGCGAACTGAAGGACACGTGAATCTGGTGCAGCGCAGCGAGATGCAAACCATAAAAAATTTTCTAGAAAACCGTGTTTTTCTTGTCTTACTGCAACTCGAGAAACGCGAGAAAAAATGCTCGACTCGAGTACAGGTATTACATGTGTGTTGCGTTCCAAATTGCTATGCCCTGCTTCTGTTTATCACGCACTCGACTGTAATTGGCAGCTTTTCGCAAGTTTTAGCAGGTGACATGCTCAAACAGTGCGCGCCTCGCAGCGTCTGCAAATTTCGTCAGTTTATTAATTGAGGTTCAACTTGATTCTGGCAGCTTGGCACCTCATTAGCGGCTGTATTGATACAAAATGTCAAACGCTAAACTCGAACAATTTAACCAAAGTCAATGCGTGGCAGTTTCAAGTGGGACAGTAGATTATGATTGTTGCACATTGCACAGGTGATTCAAGCTGCGTTGTTACGTACACACATGTATGCCTGAAATGGGTCAAGAAGCAAAAATCTGCATTGGGCCTCTCCCCGAAGTCGTCAACTGGTAGAAGGGATGTACGGAATGGGGCAGATGTTGAATTATAGCTGTCATTATTGCACTTTGCATACAATGGGCAGTCAATACCAATGGCAATAATCTTAATACACAACCCGGCGGGAGCACTGCACTGCGGTGGCACGTCATGTGGTATGTCAAGTACAATGGAGTATTTGGAAGTTGGCTCTCCGAATGATCTACATATTCGGGGCTATCGGGTCAGGCTGGCTTGTTCACCATTAACATGAGGCACATTCTGTCACTTTCGTACGAACAATAGCCTAGAAACGAGAAGAGGAGAAATAGTAGCCGGAGTCATGCAATTCTCTCATTTATCACGAATTTTATGTTTGTCAAGAAGTCAACTTTTACTGTGGCAAATGCTTGATCCGGATATTCGCACATGACGGTTGCGAAAGCAATAATTGTTGTGGCGTGTGCCTTGACGAGTAGTGCCTGTGTAGCTCATTGGTCTTTAGAACAGTACGAACGCATAATTAGTGCATATGATCACAAGCGGAGAGCAGGTAATCATAATCGAACTAAATTCTGAATACTCATTTACAGCCAATTACTGGAGTGCTCTGACTCTTGTTTCCCAATTAAAATTTACGTCAAAATTACAACTTGCTGTACTACAATAGTCTTGACAGCCGAAGCCTTGAGCCGAGCGTCTGAGCCCACCATTTTCGCGTTAAACGTAAAACAAAACTCGAAAAAGGAAATTCTCTGCAGAAGTCCAATGCCAAACATTTTAATGCATTATTGTAAACGACCTACATGGTTGCTCTGTGCCGTGTTCTACGATGCAATTGAAATGCAGCCGACTCACAATAAGGCGAGAGCGAGCCATGCCCATTGCGTAACTGAACGTGGGGCTCGTGCTAAGGAACCAGCGTTTGAAGAATGCGATCGTCTCTCGAATTTTCCCTCGACTTATCAGCGCATTGATCACGATGTAATTGTATGATTGGGAATTCTGCTGGCAATGCATACAACTCGCTCGAGCATCGCCTCCAATTTTCAAAGAATTTTTATGGCTTCGTTTCAGACAGAGTGAGTTATGCATGCGTTTGGCAATACGAATAGCAATAACCAACTTATCATCAGGCTCAAATGCATTTCATTCAAACTATTCACCTTGACTCGACTCGGCTGACGCCACCACCGCACCTTCAAATTGCATCGAAATTGCAATGTAGTGGATGACTTTGCGTAACGCGAGCGTTGGTCCTGTCGTCGAATAAAAGAGGAAGAATCTGACCTCAATCGAACATGCACGTAAACGCTCAAATCTTGAATGCAATGCAGTGCAGCAACAATTGCGAGTCGTCAAGTGGCAAGAACAACGATGCAATAAAGTGCCTAAAATAGGAAGCCGAATGCTACATATACAAAAATGGGTTAAATATAGCCTTGGTGCTTTTCCTTACGCAAAATTGCACTTGGGCACTGGAAAGGTGGCAATTCTGCGTGTTCATGCCCTGAATATTTATTCCTTCAACCTTCAGCGAGCTGAGAGACTCGAGTTTAATTTCCTTGCAAGAATAAAGTTAAATTGATTCTTTCTTATTTATGATTACGATGACGACTCTGGCACTTGTGCCGCTCCTCCGCCGTGAAGTGGAAATGGGAAGGTGTGCTACGCCGTGTTCTTGAACACCCAGAACAACTTGTTACATGAGTAGCATTTGATGTTCTCTCACTCCGAGAGCGGTACCTTTGGGAACCGAAACGTATAAAGTTCAGAATCCAATATCCAGGAGCATCTTGCAAGTCAGCCAGAAGGAACAAGCGCCAGAATAGTTGGAGGGAAGAGCACGTGAATTCCCATTTCAGGTAACATTCGGTCGTCAGTCTTCAGCTTTCAGCTTCCAGTAACGTTAAATTTTATTTCTCCGATGAGCAGCAGTCAAGAAAAGTTTCGTGCTTGTGGATTACTGCGCCATTCAAGCATCCTGTGCTGAGCGTTCGTCGAGTGGAAATTCCAATGGATTCACCAGGCGTAGGTGAAATAGCCATACAAACAGAATGTATAATTCATTTCATAGAGGGATCAAATTAATTCACGAATTGATCGTTTCATTTTGTAATCCTGGGGATTGTGGATCATAGTACGTTCTGTTCAAATTTCTATAATTTGGTGTGAATGAATAATTTATTCATCCTGCATAATCCCGCGGAATGTCTGCCTTTCTACCTTCCAGTAGCACTCTTAATGCAACGAATCAATAAAACACGGTTGGAAAGAAGGAATGATGTAACGTAGCACGGAATAGAAGATGAAGATCGCCAGGACGAAGGAAACAGAAGAGGTTAAAAGATGGTCGAGGGGAGGCAAGGAGATGGTCCAGAGTCATGAGTCCACGGACCGGAGGTATCATTTCCCATCACTGAAGCTGAAGCAGGAGACAAGAACAATTTTAAGGACAGGAATCTCGAAACGAGCGGACGACAAACTGGACAAGCTAAATGACAATCCAATTCTTGTACTTATGTAAGCAGAAAAGTCTTTCCTGGAATTGGAACGAGTCATTTTCAGCGTCACAAGCAGTGACTGCTTTCTTCAGCTCTGCAATTTCAGGACTCACGAAACCGAAGGCAAAGGAAATAATAGAATTATAAATTCATCGTATTTGGAGCGTATGTAGTGTACAGAGCTGAAATCTTTTGAGCAAATGCGGGGAGGGCGTTGAGGTTGGCAGGTTGGATGCCTGCGCCAATTTCCCATACGAAATTCGCAGATTCTTTCATTACATTACAGCCGTTCATTGTAAATTTTTGTTTGGGTTCTGGTTTGAGTAACTTTCAAGAGCTTTCGGAAATTTTCTACCCAATTGTCTTTCGGCGGACAGGGAACTCGTACGCGAATATAAATTAATTAAACCCCTTGTCATGCCACGAGTGCTCGCTCGCAAACATCGTCGTATTCATTAGGCGCACGAAATTAGGGCTCGGTTCTGAGCTTCTTCCGAGTTTGAGTTCAATTTGTACTTTTTGTTAATGTAAAGTTTTTATTTGCAATTTCTTCGCATCAGAGCAGCAGCACGCGTTGGGCCAGGCGAAGGATCTCCCAGAGTCAACGTCCCATTAAGTATACCAACCTCGCAGTGCGTGGCAGCGCACGCACAGCCCGAGCTCGTTCGTTCAAAGTAATCTCGTTTCCACTTTTCAGAGCAGGAGTTCGAACTTGCAGCTCGACTTCGCCTTTCGCTCACAGGAGGAAATACGCGTGTGCGTGCCTGGCTCGAGTTCATGCGTACAACATGCGTAAGGGAACGATGGTCTCTTTCTTTCCGCAGCCCAGCATAGCATGGTACAAGTTTGTTCTACTTTCTCCGATCGACGGGCATGGCAACGGCGAAGCGATAGCACGTTCCATTCTCCCATGCATTATGTGCGTGTGTGATGCTTGTGTCTGTACCTCGTAAATTGTGGGTGGATGAAATCTATTTCTATTCTAGCAGCTATACAGCATGATAGGCAGCACGGGGCAACGGAGAGCACACTTTGTAAACACAGCGAGTAAGAAATTGTCATTTCCTGCTACGGCCGTTGCTGGCTGGAGAAATCAATAAAAAATCCAATTCCCAATCTGTTAACAACAATGCACGCGTAAAATACGTATTCGTACGAGTAAAGAAAATAAATTAACAGAACGTCTCTCTCAACACGATTTGCCACAACATATCACACATGCTACACTGTTGCCTGTTTAGCCTCGCCCTGGCAGTAGTGCACAAGTGCCAATCCACTTTTCCCTATTTATGTCAAAATCCAATTCTAATCCCATCTTCCAGCCGCGCACTGCGAATCCCCGTCATCAAGTCCCCAACCAGTTGATGAAAGAAGTAGCTGAACAGATTGCAATTAATGCTATGATAAAAATACGAATCCGGTATTAATTACATCTAACACGAAGTAATTGCATGCGATGATTTACAATATTGCTTCAGCACTCAATCAATTCCCTCCGGATTGCAAAGAAAAGTATGCACGACTGAAATCTGTCTGTCACTTCTAGTTCGGTCTTCACTCAATTTTCATTTGCGCCACACCATGTTTGGCAGGGCACGAAAACTTAATGCTCCAGAGCGAGATTATTCATTCAGACAGTTTGATAGAAAAGTATACTTTACTTTTACCCAGGGCCAGACAGAAATCCATTACCGCGTACTGAGTGAGCGAGATCCTGAATTACAATAGCAATAATGGTAATGGATCAAACAAAGAAAGTCTCTGTGCAGTGCAGCAGCACTCCAGGCTCGGAATTTAATTGAGCTGATAAAACTAGACCCGGCTCAGGCTCAGACTGTGTCGGGAATGCCTTGGTCAGTCAGAAAAGTCACCAGTGTTTACTCGATGGGTTCGATTTTCTTGGGAACTGAATAAAAAAATCTTCCAGTTCATTTTCCAACCCCCTCCGAGTGATGCACAAAGGAACCAGAAATGCGGGCAGTATTTGTTTATGAAATGTGAAGTAAAAATTCATTACATGCTGTTGATGAGACATGTGAACTGAGAGTCGAACCCTTCGAACCCTGTTGCCTACCACTGTGGGCCTGCTCGCTGTGTGCCCCAGCACACCCTAATCACCATGCTCAATTCATTCTTGGGTTACACGAACATAAAATATGTTCGAGTATTGTAGATATTTAGGAAAGGAAATCGAGTTCCCCTCTTGCGCAATGAATTTATCAACCACCGGCCATATTCGTGTGTTCACATCCTCTCACCACTACCATATCGAAGGGAGTGCGTATGAAGCAAGCGTATGCGAACATGAACCATATGCCCTGATGCTCGACCACGACCGGTCTATCGAGTCGACTTAAATCCCGAAATGCAGTTCAAGGCTCGAATTTCGTCTTCTGCCCCGAGATTCGGACTTCTTTTTAAGAAACCGTTCACCATTTGCATTGAATGCGTTACAACACTTCAAGTTACGAGATGTGATGGGATATGATAACCAGAATAATGGAATGTTAAATATCACCAGAGACAAAGAGAGTTTATTCATCATGCCGAAGACTTGTCCTTTTGTTCTTCTCGTCTGACTTCGTCTCTGGCTCACTTATGACCACTTTGCCGAGCAAAACCAAACAAATTCAAGTACGCAAACGCCTATCGACTCGTCATTAATCCTACTACTACTTGTGCCAGAACAGGTATGGTAAAAGTGATTACTGCATTATTGTTGCAGTTTCTCACATTGTATTCCAATTGCACTGTCGTTGCAGTCATTGTTGTCGACGTTGTGATGCTGACACTCTTGTCGTCGTCGTCGCGAGCATTTGCATTGTGCATTGTGAGCTAATCTGTAACCATTATAAATTATAAAATGTAATCTTGCACTGTAAAACCTGAACTCTATACATTGTTGATTATTCATTATCGAGCCTAGATCTTATTCTTTCGCTTAATTACAATTTATTCACCCAAAAAACTTACTTACTCCAATGCTCATATGTACAGTCTCAGGTTCCTCAAAAGCAGTGTGCCACATAGTTAATAAACACTGCCAAGGACCATGAGGCCGATAACTAGCGAACATCTAATCTTAATGCTTAAGGTGGTCGCGGCTTGAGTAGCAACTCTTAATGCTTGACGGCTTCACGCTTGCCAGTGCAGCAATTGAAGAGCTGTCTACGAAGTAGTCAGTCTCACTGTCAATGCCATATCAATATAGCCACAGCAGTAGACGCAGAAGCAAGTTTGTCAATCGCGTACGAGTACAGAATGCAGTGAGTGAATGAAATAATCGTTTTGAAGGCCTAGTTCATTGTTAATCGTACACATTTTATTAGCTACCGCTTACTGAGTTGCTTGGAGCAGCTCTTTTTCAAACCGGGAAGTAAAATTCACCATTTGCAATTCGCATTCCCGTCCATGCGTCCACAAAAAAATCGAAACGCACACATGCACGAATTGCCTTGACTAGGAACTTGTTACGATCGTCACCTCAGCGCAGTGCACGATTTACCTCGGCTTCAGAGGCACGGCGTTATTAAAAATTCATATGATGTGATCCAAATTAATGTTGCATCTCTTTGAAAAACTGTACTTTTAATCGCTAATGACAGTCGGGCCATTGTTTGTGGCTCCGGCTCATGAATGCCAGCAAACAGGATGAATTCCTCATCATCCAAGAAATCAAGTTGATTGAGGTGCTCGGTGTGTAGGCGGTTAATGACGGCTGCGCAGATTCATTATTGAGTGAGAATCTGAAAGGTAGAAAGAAGTAAACAAAAAACCCGGTTTGAGACGCAGTTTGCCCCGAAGTGAATAGACAATTTTTGGAAAAAAACTTCCTATGCCACCACGACGTGATGAGATGCCAGAGGTTGAAAGCGCTTTGCGTTCGTGAACCCGCAGTTCATGGGTCCCTTCTCTGTGCCTTCTAATTTCCGAGAAATGAAAATATTTTTTGGCTTGCTACTCGCCAAATTTCTTAAATACTTCGTTGAGAGATTACTTGGCTCTTCCCACTCATTTCGCTGAATGCAATCTTTAAAATTTATATCCATCAACAAATCCTGAATCTATGAGGCTGAGCTCAACGACTAACGACTGGCGCAAAGGACACCGTACCGCGAATCTGCTCCGTGTTGAACAAATGGCTGCTGTGCTAATAATATTTATTACACTGCAATGAACAGAATTTGGGTCTAGGTTAGTGCTGTCGTAATTCCACCGTCTGATCTCTCGTAATTCGTAACGAGGCCTCTGAAATAAGAATGAACTCAGCCCGGCCAGGCTTCGCCGACCAAACAACACGTAGAAATCAGCGCAGACCACGGCTGGCGCTGGTTCGCATCGTATTGCATGAAATCGGATCCATGCGAATTACGAGCGAGAAAGAACCCAATTCCGCGGCCACGGTGCATTTAGGACTGATTGAACTGTAAATGTGATACAATCTCTGCAGATTGCGGTTGGCAGTAATCGTAAAAGGTGTGTCTTGTAAAACTGCAATTAAATTCTCCCATATACGACGGCATTAATGATAGCGTAGTCCAATGCCCAGACCATAAAGAATGCGAGCCGAGAGCAGTAAGACTCAAGACGTGCTACCTGCGTGTATGATAGCCAAGGGCGATGGATGGGAATTATGCCATGACTAAGAAAGATAAATTCACTTCATTTGAATCAGACTAAATTGCAGAATTATATAACAACCAGGCTTTTGGTGGTTCAGCCTAAAGTAATCTCCATCATAATAATGGCCCTCTTAAGCCGAATGCAATGCAGACTGCTTCGTTAATCTGGTCTGGCGAGTTGTTCTACTTCCAGCGATTCAAATGAAATTGAAACTGAATCATAATCACGGATATGTTGTAGTGCAGCCTAGCTTAAGTCTTGGCCAGAAGTGCACACGATCCAAGGGGTCAAGTGTCAATGCTCTTGTTTCAAAATCCGTACTCGCATCAAACCTTAATTTAATCTAACGAAAGTAAATAAGTGCGATTTAGCACTGGATCATCGTGCACCCTGAAAAATGACGTATCGCATTGGCATTCTGCAGCAGGAGTCCAGGGAAGTAAAGGAGGATAATCGAGCGTCAGCCTGTCATTTTACGATTATTTAAGTTTTATGGTGAAATATAAATCAAAACAGCGTACTCGCAGCCCTGCAATGCTACGCTGCTCGAGAGAAGAGTTTGTTCCGGCACAGATAACGGGGCATGCCAGGGCAAGGCCAGAGACCATGAGGTAACAAGGCGAAAAAGTTCAGCGTTCAGTTCAAGTCACAAGCTCTCAGTGTGTCATGAGTTACTGCGGCTGCTGTTGATGAGCCTTTAATGCGCTGTCGTAAATCCTAATTAAGGCTAGGACAACAAAGACGGGCAAAAGGTACGAAGAAGCAACAAAGAGGCCCCGAGTCAAAAGACGCTTTCTGTAAGAATCCAACTGCGTCTGACTCAATATCCTCGCAGATGCGTGCAGTAACAAAAGTCCAAGCACTCGATGTTATTGCTCTCCGCAAAAATAAACAGTTCATCCTGTGCGCTTTGCACCAGTTCAAATTACGCTATATGCAGTAATCATGTTATTTTAAAGACTTTTATGAATAACAACCAGGGAGCAGGCAAGACATTTGGGCGAGTTTCATGACTCACTTGGCAACAAAAAGCGTAAAAACTTAACGTTCATGGTGTTTGGCGCATTTCACAGGAAACCTGGATCCAATTTGCACTTAAGCGACGCATTTATGTCTTGTCTTATGCCACCATGTCACTTTATGCGTCTCTGCTTGAGAAATTATTTTCGTCCTGAGTGATTCATTAAATTAAAGCGCATAAACGTAAATTTGGATCAACAATGTTGCGACTCGCGGCCCGCCAATTCAATTCGCAACTCACACAGTCTTGCGAATTCGCTCCTGTTTAAGTTTGAATTTAATTTAGAGCGGAACGAATCGGTGTAGCACACATGCATTGTCTTTGAGCACGGGCGATCGTTGAGCAAGAAGATGCAAGAGATTGTTCCCAAGTCAAGCCTAAGCCGTGCCTTTTTCATGCATGCGATGCAATGGACGCCTGGTGCTGCTGATGTCATCATCTAAGCTTGGTTCTTGGGGTCTGGGATTCACAATGAGGCAAGCAGGAGTAGCCAGCCACGGCAGCCTTTTGATTAATTGTCGCCCATCGAGACATTGTGTTGTGTGATACAATATTTCGCGAAAAGTCTATTTTTAAGTCTCAGCATCCCTGACTCAGACGTTGTCCTTAGAATGTCACATTTCTCGCAAGAAAAGAAACATTTGTCAGAGGCAATAACATGTACAAGCAAAATATTGTCATTTGCTATAAAGTAACAGCTCCTGCCCACTCGCACGCTGATGTGGGCCCATGTAATATGGATAACCCGGGATTGGCGCGTGGAAGAACGTGCTCACACTTTAAAGTTGTAAATTTCGAACAATGCGCATAAATCACGACGGAAGTGCGCTTATGGGAAATTCAGTGAAAGAAATTAAGTACACAATTGAACACTGTCAACAGTCGACATGACGACAAGGCACTGGAACGTGCAACGCAGTTCGACGTGCCACGATGCGACGCAGGCTGTTTACGCAAAGAGCGTTTACCCCGTCCAGGCGGCGAACACGGATACACATGCGCAATGCACAGACTGTGTGTAAATATATAAATATTATTTAATCCTGCTGCTGTTCTACTCGTTCTCTGAGCCAGCGTGCAGCGCAATCATATGTATTCTCGCATTCACGTTCTATTTTAAATATTATGTAATTCACGCAGTAATTGTTCGGCCCAGATGCGAGGTTATTAATTTGAACAAATCACCAGCAGTCATGATCGTAATGAATAGTGAAATGAAAATCTGCGTCTGCACAGCATCGCAACGCCGCCAAGACAGTTAGTGCGGTTGGTTATTAGTAGGTTGTTGCTGATTAGCCACGGTTTCACTGCTGTGTACACATGGCGTGCCAGAATTGCCAGGCTTTAAGGCTAAATCATTTACTCTTATTTCTCATAACGATACTTGCGATACGACCACAACAATAATATCAACAATGCACGTGTCTGAGAATGAGAAATCTGTGTCCTACGCTCAATTGTGATATCATGAATTGCTGATGATGGTTTCTTATTTATAACAACAATAATTATCTTTTTGTATTCTTGGCATCGCATGGCAATCCGAGTCTGTGTAGAGAACAAGAAAATCCTTCGATGAAATTTGTTTCACTTTTTTCATCAATCAAATTATAATTGCAGTCTTGCCGCTAAATAGCTCAATTGTGCTTCAAGCATATCGAGCGAGCCACGCAAAAACAGCAGGCAGAAACCAGACACATATTTTTAAATGCACGCCAGATTCCGCGTAACGTGATATATTATATCAGCAAATGTTTACGTGGCCTTCCAAAATTGTGTGCGCCTCCAAATTCCTAAAATATGCCGCAAAATTTGAAATCAGGTTACGGTCAAAGATAGGCTGGGCTTTGAGTGAGGTAAATGCTAAACTGTGTCTGCGCTCATTTGCATTTGAGATGTGATACCCCAGCGAATCGGTGCCACACAAATATTGGCATTAACACGGATGAATTTCGCAAATTCAATCCTGAAGGTAATCCTTTACATCAGCAAGTTACTCTGGAGCAAAGCTTTGACTCAAATTAAGGACAAAGATTAAAAAATAAATCCTATTGACTCATCGACAGACGTAATACGATTAACGAAAGTGTGTGACAAACAGGAATAGGAACATGGGTACAGGAATAGCACGCTATGCGAATCGAGGAAAGATGCCAATTTCATCGGTCTAAAGAAAGCGGCAAAGATTTCTGCTAAAAGTTGCCCCATTTCAAAATAAGAAAAATAAACACGCGTGCAATCTCAGCCAGAGTGATGTCCAGTCTGTCTCTACGTAACATCCTGTTTTTATACCAAACATTTTGTGAAACTTTGACTTTAAACTCCCCACAAAACGAGATTAGACGGCACAAAGCGCTGACGCTGTATTGCAAAGTGAGCTTCATTCATTCGAGACTCGCAGAAAATCATGCAGAACATGAAATTTAAATCGACATGGCCTTTGTAATTGAATATGCTTGAAATTCTGATTTTCATGCCTTGCATTTCAAATGCATTCAATTGCGTGCACGAGTAAACGTGCTATAATTCACATCCTTTTCACGAAGGACCAAAAACGGATCCAAGTTTAGGATTTTTCGCCAAAAAATCAGAAAGGCCAAGAGTTAAGTAATCTTTACGTCGTACGTTGCACGCACTGCTTGCTTAAATAGACTCCATTTAAAGCCGGGCTACTGCATGAAGCACAACACGCTCCTACAGCTTCATTCGGACTACCAGATTTTTGATTAATTTCCTAAAATGAACTTTGCGCCTCGCACTCTTAAAGAGTCAGTCAGCAACGTTGTACGTATAAGGATGGATAAAGGTTCAATTATACAAATGTACAGTTACTCGAGCTCTCGCCTTTGCCTTTTGCATTCTGCATGCGCAAAGCGAGAGATTAAAGTTGTTCGTTCTTCCAACTCCTTTGACCATGACAAATTTTCCAACTTGGCAAGCAAGTTTTGTTTTTATAATAATAATTGTTAAAACGGTGATGGCAGAGAGCAACATACTTTATTGTACGTTTGAAGATCACACGTCTCATTGTGAGCTGTGCTTTACGTAATAAATAGTAAGTGGTCAATCAGGCCGTTGCCATTGCCTATTTTGTGAAAACGCGAATGATGACGAAACGTAGACGTACATGTAAATTCGCGTTGCAAATTGCCTCAAGTGCAACACGCTAAAATGACGACGATGGGAGAAGGTAATGAAAAATGCAATATTTTGAATGAAATGAACGATGACGTCTTTAATTGAGGTAGCAATTCTCCTTTAATCAACCACGACCTTACTTCAAATTCCCATTCATTCAATCATTCATCTCCGGGAGGATTTAGAATTGTTGACCCTCGGGAACGGAACAGAGTCAAGATAGTGAGGGCGAGCGTGGGAGTCGGGAACAAAAGTACAAAAAGTAACTGTACGTGCCATGCAATGAAGTGTGAAGCAGGCAGATCCTGGATGTCGTTTTCGCAACGCTGTGCAATGTCTTTGTTTTGGCGTCGTCGTGTACCGGTGCGCCATGCTTCTGTTACTCATTTTTCGCACACGAATTAATTAGCATGTTATTTCCCCGGCTGCACGAAATGAGCCGTAACACATCATCGCATATCATGCACTTCTGCTCGCAGTGCGGTCGTCCAGCTTAAAAAAAACCACTGCAAACCACATGGCACTCGGCCGGGTTAAGCCGCTCAGCCACGCACCGAGCAACGTGATACAAGATAGCACTAATTAGGCAAAGAGTGAAGCCTCCACTAATTAGAAAAGTTCGTGTTTGTGCCCATTTGAGTGCGCGTCGTCGTACATGGATTTGACATTTGCACGTTGCACAAAGGGCGTGAAGAAGAAGCCTCTCACAAAATATATTAATTAATTAACCACAATGACAATTCTGCTCGTGGAAGTGACAACGACACAAGGCAAAGGCGGAGCGTGAAAGCGCAGATGACACGATGACGGTTGCTTTGTCCTGTTTATATTATTCATGCACTAAATAATTTGACATTTATGCGCTGGTGAAATGCCTACTTAACATTAGCATTAGTGCAGTGACGGTTCTTTCAGAATCGCTTTGGGCTGTTGACATTTCCCATGAAAATGAAAATTTTGCATGCTCAGGCGACCTGCAAACTTGCTCGCTGTTTGAGTGCCATGAATGGATTATCCGACACGATCGTAGCGTTGTGTATAATTTAAAGTATTTCTTACCTTAATCCCACTGCGTCCTTGTTGTTTAAGTAGTACGTTTTCTGGTTTCATATCACAATGTATAATTTTGTTCTTCGCAAGCGCATCCAAACATTGAAGCAAGGAGTGAGCAAATTTCCGTACCAGCTGCAAACTAAATCCTTGGAACTTATTCTTCTTTATCAGTTCGTAAAGGTTGAGTGAGAGTAGTTCGAACGTGATGCAGGTGTGACTCCGGAATGAGAAATGGTCAGCCATGTGGATTATGTTCATCGAGTTATCTTTGTCCAGCTCGCGCAGATGCTCCAGGATTCGGATCTCCTCCTGCGCTTGGCGATGGAAGCGTTTTTCGTTACGCACCATCTTCAGGGCGACGTGCGTATTGGTTTTGTGGTCGAAGGCCTTGACGACTTGGCCGAAGCTTCCCTTGCCGATCACTTTGAGGACTTCATAGCGGTAGCCCACGTGATCGTGCTGTACGTGAATGTAGGAGCCTTGGTCGTCGTCGTAGCCACAATTGTTGAGACTTCCAATCAGTCCGGGCCGCTTCTTGGCTCCGAGCCCCACAAAGTAAACTGACGGGTAGTTGTGGATCTCGGTGAGTTCGTACGGCGTGAGTCGCGGCTGATACATCTTAATCACTTGTTCGGGTGTAGCTGGAACCGTTTTGTACTTGACTCCGTTGCTGGTCGTGGTGGTGCTGTTGTTGGTGCACGAGCTGCTGCTTCCACTGTTGCTGAGGGCCCCGTTCGTGCCGTTGGCGACGGTACCGTTACTGGTCGATGTTCCGGAGCTCCATTTGTTGCCGTACTTGCTACCGTTAGTACCGCTTGACGAATTGGCCACTCCTCCGGCAGGGCACTGTCCCTGAGCCATCTGACACTGGCTGATTTTGTTCCCGTCAGTCGTGGTAAAGTCGGCAGACAAGGGTCGACTGCCACCGTTCGCGTTACAGCTGCTCACAACGTTGACGTCGGACGACGAGTTTTGTTGCGAGGTGGACATTGACATGTGTGACGAAGCGTTATTGTACAGACCATTGGGCAGGCTCACGGACGAGTTTGACGACACGGAGTTATCGACGGAGTTTTCGCGCGGAGCAGAAGCGGGATCGTTTGCGAGGAGACGCTGCATAAGTCCAACTCCGAGGTCAAGCCCAGCAAAACTCTGATTCATTGCTGCAGTATGCGACGAGGAAGAGCTGCCCTTACTGCCATTTAAGTGCGACTGACTACCGTTATTAACACTAGACTTCAGTGGGGGTAAATGTGTCGCCGAGGAGTACGAACCATTCCCATTGTTGCACGAACCACTCTCATGAAGGGTTGGGTGGTGCTGAGTCGGCTGGTGATGCAGGAAGCAAGAGGAAGAGTCACCAGGTGAGTCTCCTGAGTGTGAAATTCCGTTGCTGGACGAGCCCGTCGAGTTGCCGCTTGAGGATGAAGGAAAAAGTCCGCCACCACTGCCACTACTTCCGACTCCACTTCCGCTGCTGCTCCCCGTGCTACCACCGTTTATATTGGATAAAAGTGATCTGGTTCTTGCTAAAGGCATATCAGTCAAATTTACGTGGTATTTACTCGTAACATTGGTTGTCAATTGATTCAGGCCTGTAACTGATGTGAGAAGTGCAGTGCTGCCACTTGACATTTTAATAGTTCAGAGTATTTGAGCGTGGTTGGTTCGGAGATGCGGTCCGTAAACTGTAACTCACACGACACGATTCACTTTTAGCAACGGTACATAGCGTAAATATGAAAGACGCCAAGGTTCTGGTCCTCACTCGCAGCTTACTTTTTCTTAGAATCAACTAACGCACTAGGTTCTAGTTACGAGCACGTGTCAAAGGTTGTGCCAATGACCAATGACTTTTTTGTATGTAGAAGCACTGACTGTCGTCACCGAGTCGTCGAAAATGCAGTCGCTGAGTCTATTTCTCATCTTGTTGACGAACGCAATCGTAATCAATTAGCAGTTTGCCCCCTTGCTTGTGCAGATTAGTCACTTGGTAATCACACTGAACGAATGAATGAAATGAGTGTTTGTGATGAGACACCGTTTCAGTTTCAAGGTGGCACTTAATTGCACAAACACAATGTCAAAAGTCACGGTTTCGTCTTAAGGTTCAAATCCAAATGACTGTTGGACGTTGTTGTTTTCCGTTGTTCCTGCCATCAAAAATACAAAGAGTCATTAACATTCAGTCCTTCCCGGCCCGTACGTTTGGCTGCTTGGCATCAACAAGCTCAATACATTGACATTCTTGGCTGGCTGGCTCCTTGTTGCTGACTTATGGTTTTGATTTGGTGATACTTTTTACTTTTGGGAAGAAAATCCGAAACATGTGAACCGGAGTTTATTTTTATCAACTCGAGTGCAAGCCCTATGTCGTATGCTAATGAGTGCCAATGCTATTGCTATTTTAGAATGCGATTGGGTTCACTTCACTCAAGTACGCACGACACGGCTGCGGCTGTCTTTCGGAGCCAGCCGCCAGCCAACAGACACAACAGTCGTGGGTCGTGAGAACCTCCGAACAAAGGACGACGACTTCACTTTGCAAAGACGGAAATCGCATTCGCAATCACATTGCGTGCATGCGTAATGTAATACGTCCGGGATGGTACACGGTGCGGGACAGTGAATGCAACATAATGCAGAACTTTTACTATTAAGATGCAATCAAAATGTCAAAACACTGTCCCTAAAGCTAGCAACTCGACCATCCGTCCTGGTTCTACTACGATCGAGCGCAGAGTACCTCGGTTTGTTTTGTCTCGTGCACGCCACGCGAAAGTGCTTCGAACTTTGTTCCAGTATCGCATCGTCGGCGTAATAGTCGTGGAGACTTGGCTGCATCGCCCTGTTTCTGTTTTGCCCACTAGTAACCATGCATAGTTGATGAGCGGCTATTTTTATCAATTCGCCATTCAGATAAGAAAATGTGCGTGAACCGGAAGACTGATGACTGCAGCCAAAACAGTTAACCATTCAACTTATCTCTGTTTATAATTTTGTTCTGTTATCAGACTGCAGACTGTCTCCTGATACGGGTACGGCGTTGTCAGCTACTGATACGGGAGCATGAACGATTATGGATCATTCCTAGAACTTTGCGTCGGCAATTCATTGAGCTGTCACCTGTTACCGTGTCTCCGAGCGAAATTAGACGACCGTGGTCATCGTTATTTAAGAAAGGTAGATGAGAACCAATTTGAATCATGAATCGTCGGGCAGCCCGAACCCTTAACCTGACAGTACATCATACGAGCAGACTACATCACATCATCTGTGCAATAAGTAATGGGCAACGCAATTGAGTTGAAATGGGAAATGGACAGAGCGACTTGCATTGCATTGATTCAAGACGAGAGAAATGCGAAGACGAGACGAGTTTCTGGTCTTGCCGTTCCATTCTTATTCTTAACCTTACCCTTCCTCGTCGTCTTCCTTCAACAGTAATATTAAATTGGCCGTAGGATATGAAGGGTTTGCATTTACCAGAACCAGCCGTAGTCAACTCAAGTTGGCCAGAAGCACAAGTGAAGCTTTTGCTAGCGAACAAAGCAATAAGCAAGTCATTGGATTATTTACCTGTGATTTGCGAGTCAACAATGCGCACAGCAATTCACGCGTATGAGTATGAGAGTATGAGTCCACTTGGATCTGTTGCTCGCTAGATTCGCGATTGATTTTAGAGTCTTCTTGGTCTCGGTGCACGGGCACAGGTTCTGGTACGCACACGCACACGCTCCTCCGGAGAGTACAGCGAACTTTCGCACGCACAAGCAGGAAATCGTCTCTTCACTGCACTGCTCCGCTCGATCCTGGAGCCAAGTCTCTGTCACTGGACCCAGACAGAGTCTGACAGGCTCGAGCCCTGAGAACTGCAATTGCAATTGCAGATGCAATTGGCGGAGAAGCCAAGTCAAGTCTGACTTGGCCAAGGGACTGACACAATCGGTCGTTGGTGATTGAACGAAGTATCGAACAAGACTGAAAAGGAACTGGGCACACCAACCACCATGCCATGAACAGAATCTTTTTCTCACTCGTATGTGCACTGCCTCAGAAAGCGAGTGGAGAATGCGTTGGGGCATGGGCATTAAACTCTCCCAGCTCAGCAGTGCTGTCGTTAGGCTGTACATTGCAGAGCGTAACTCTGGCTTTGGTGGCAAAGCAGAGGGGAAGCTCAACGACTCACTCGCTACATGGCTGCCTAGTCCGGTCGTGGTTCGTACTCGGCACTCGCATCGTGTGAAAGACCGAGACTCGATATACAACAACAATAACATTGCAATGGGAAGATCGCAGATAGGAGAATGATCTCGCTGTGTGAGTACATCATCTGCGACGAGACGAACAAAACATTGTACGTACGTGTACGCACACAAAAAGCAGCAGCGGTTTGGCATCAGCAGCAGTGTAAAGACCTCCACACTTTGTATACAGAGCTACAGCTTGTTACAATTTGGCGAGGTGGCCAGGAACGAGAACGATGATCAGCAGCTTCGTGCTATAGGCTTGCTTGGTTTTACTTTATTGCCTGCAAGGGAAGATCAGCCGAGTGACGATGATAATGCTACGAGCATCGAGGGTTTTAAAGGAAGCACCAGTAGAAAAGCATGACAGAATTTCAACAAAACGCACTGACAGAGTCTGAAGCAAACGCAACCAAGCACGAAACTTTCATCGGTCCAAAAGCCAAAAAATACTTTTGCACTGCCATCGCAAGAGATCATTATACTTGACTACGTGGTGGTGGTACGAAATGACTGTCTTCCTGCTCCACTTCAATGCGGTATGCGTGCTGCATGTGCTGCTGGATTTAATTGGCTTAATTCGGTCGATGTGATGTGCGTGAGTGTGCACTTGCTCTTGCTGTCGCTGTTGTTAGACCAGATTCTGGTCTCTCTGGATTTTAGTCGCACATTATTTCGCTATTCCATGCGCTGCACGCACTTTGTACATTGCATTTGAAGGCATCAATTAAAAGTACATAAATTTGGACCTGAACTCGCATTCGTACTCGCACAGGCGTGAGTTATGAGTTGGAATTGGAACATAACTGGAATTCATTCATGTATGCAGTGTCTTAAGTCTTAAAATAGAGTGGACCTTCCTCTGACCAGTACGAACCTGTGTTGTGGGTTTGAGGGATTTATGAATGTTTTCAGAAAATTGAAACCAAGTCCTGAGTTCCTGACTCCTGAGATTATGTGACCCGACCCATTTAAGAGAAAAAGGATGGTGGATTTCAAATCCAGTGCGGTATGCTCAAATGGTCATTTATGAATTGTGGCCTGCACGTCCAGTGCAGTCTTCAGGCTCCAGGTTATGGTTATGCAACCCGCATGCGGTGGTGCACCGTCATAAATCCAAATACAGTCGTCTGGCTTTGATGCTTGATTGTTGCTTGTACAATGCGAAATAAGTTGAAGTCAAACCACTTTGAAGATTGCAGGCTCTCTCTGGGTTTTTCAGTAAAGCAAAGCAGGGATCGTAGGGCCTGCCTGAAGCTTCAGCCAGAACCCATACCTTAGCTGCATTGCATATTGCATTATTGCTGGCAAGCTCTCGCGGAATAGGAATAATGTTGAATCGTTGAATGGAATGAGAGAGGCCTGGTCTGTCCTGCACCGTACTGCACTGCACAGGTTAGTTTGGCATGATGGCAACTGAGAAAGTACAAAATGGAGTTTTCATTGTTGCTGGCGAGCCGTGCTTCTGCCTCTTCCCTTCTATGTGTGTGTATTTTCTTACCACTGTACGACTGTGCGTGGGGTGTCCGTGTCAGAGGAGCCCAGCTGCCAAATCGACTGCGAGCTCATCAACTGAACTTGAGGTCCACGTGATCAATGTCGATTAATGACGGTTCTCGACCTGGATCTGGACAGATCTTTGATATTTAGCCTGAGTTCCTGGGTGGTGTCAAGGAGCCCGAATCATTGTTTACAGTTACCATCGCATGTCGTCAGAGAACAATGGGTTCGAACCACAAGTAAATCGAGTAATGCGAAAATCGCATGTCAGACTCAGAGTGCACTGTTTACGAGTACGGAGTTCCGTGCACCAACACCGGGCAGGTCGACAAAGTGCACGGACTCATCCAGACAACGACAGCGCGCTTCGTCTTTGACTTCGACGGTTCCAAGAATAATGAATGCTATTATTGCCTCTGTTAATCCATACTCGAGCAGGCAGGCCGTTGTCCCTGAGATTCGATTGCTTCGCTTGGTGTCGACTACCTTTCATCACGGCTGCGTTACGCAGAAATCTGGTCTGGCTTAACAAAGAAACAGCTCCGGAGGTGCAAGCTATCTGGCGCAACTTGTTTATAAATTTCTTGTTTTCGCCGTTGTACTGCTGAGTTGCTTCACGTTCGCATTAATGCAATAATGGTAATAATAGCAGATTGGGGGAAATGTTCTGTCTTTGCTGCGATTCTCTTTCTCTCGCACCCGCACCGCTCCGCAAGAAAACGAAGACGATGAATCACCCTGATGAAATTAATGGGTCTGCTTCAGCTGGTGTTCGTTTCTCCCTACAATGCAAAATCCAAACCGCGTAGCGTTCTGTTTTGTAATTTGCTGATGATTCAGAGCCGAACCCGTAATTCGCAATTCGATTGCTTCTCTAATTCTCATTTCGTACAAGAATGTTCAATTTCATCGCAGTCGTAGCCAAGCTCTTTGTTTTCGCTGTTGCAGGCTCAATGCCATCGCATCCAATTTGAGATGAATTGCTTGATGAGGTTAATCTGTGCATTGGTCTACTCGGGACCATCTGGACTCCGAAGACGGCGCGGTGTGGTCCTTTAAAATCTTCATCCAACTTTCTACGCTCAACCTTCGAGTGCATAACGCGATTACATGCACCGCACAAGACATAATACTAATAATCTGAACACTGTTTGTAGTCAAAATATGTTTATTTTTATTTCGTGATGTGAAGCAAGCGGCTGACTTGTCTTCAATTTTATTTTGTTTCTTCACTTCGCACTTTGCACATTCACACTCAATACGATCGCAAGTACAAGAGCGAGTACAGAGTGGAATGGGGAAAACAGCAGCATCTTTTATTTCTATTGACCCATTTCTGAACGATACGAGGAGATGCGGTGCGGCATATTGCACGTCGAGGCGACTGTAAACAAAGGGACTGACTTTACGATGTGGTTCCTTGCAGAAGGCAGTGCTGGGTCGAGTTGGGCCTTGATGAATCTTTTTCAGCTGAAGAATGGAAAAAGAACAGGTGGTAAACATAAAACGAAATGAAAAGGCAGACAGAAGAGATGCTGAGTGCTGCGCTGAACCCGACGGCAATAAGCCGTGCTCATAAGATTAGATTTACGCCACCACAATACAGTTATTGCAGTACGCATACGAGCAGGGCAATGGGATCAAGCATCAGACATCGAGTTAGAGCTCAATTGAATTCTACAGAGTCATTGGCACACAAAGGACTCGGACGACACGGCACAAGACAGCTTATCAGGTGGTCATTGCTTGCCTATGCCTCTGTTCGGCAGCTGCATCTGATTCTTCAATTAAGTCTAAACCCAGCCAGACTCCTGAACTCAGAAAAAGGAGCAGTCAAATAGAAAGATGATGAGACTGGAGATCAGGTTAATAAAACACCAGCGAAATGGTCCGGAAGGTAGCAAAAGTATTCATTTGCACAGACGTGTCGCAATGTCTGGACTCAAAATGAAAAATACAAAATGCTGTGCCCGTGTCTGGGGCCTTCACTTCTGCATCCCAATTTTTAATCTCAGTTTTATGTCAAGTCAAAAGATAAAATTACGGCCATGTCAGAACTGAAACTAAAAGCAAGCCATAAAACTCGTCTTCGTCCTTCATCATATCGTCATGCGTTTGGAATCTTCTTTGTCTCACTCTCGTTCTTTGTTTACCGCAGCTGCATCATTTTTCGACTTATCATCCTTCTGACACTCGATGTACTCATGTTTCTCGTGTTTGCGGACTCCGGCTGCTACCTCTGGATTCGAGACAGTGCAGCGGTAATAAATCTGCTCCTGCACACGATGATTTCGATGATAAGCGTACGGTAAAGTGATCTCGATTCTTAAATCTCAATTTCTTTTGCTTCCTGCTCCGAAACGACTACCTCATCTGCTGCGTGGAATGTCGTGCCCTGTATTGTATATCCGTTCAGTTGTTCGACTCTTGTTTCTTGTTTTCTGAAAATAGATACAGTTATCATGTCATTATTTATCATTTCATTGAGGAGCAACTGCTTGGACAGACACTTTGTAAATCACAGGAAGGACGAACTCTGGACCGACTGGAAAGTGTGGAAAATTACTCGCACTATCATCAAAATTTCTTGACGATGGAATTCAACAGTGAGAGTAACTTTAGCATTCTGTTCTCTGTGATGACTTCACTGCGATCTGATTCACATTATGTTTCAGGGTCACCGTTGGCTGTGCCTCTTGATTAATAAAAACAATGCAGTGCCGAAGGTCGGGTCATTTTCTTAATGATTACAACGTCTGTCCTGGCAAAAGCGTCAATAGCTACAGGTGTGGTTAATGAGCGACTGTCTTGATTTGCCATTACCACTGAGCACTGAATTTTTGCTCGCTGTGCTATGAAATATTCGTGGACTCATTTACGTTGGTCTGCGTACGATATTCGATACGTGGATTCAGAGGCATAATCAATGATAACTCGTGTTCAATGGTAAAAACCAGCATGGGGTATTCGTGAAATGTTTGTGATTGTTTTGGCGCATACTGCCATATGAGTTATACGGCACGACTTAATGGTACGTGAACTGGGAATGAATCATCACAATGGAGCATGCATGTGTTGTGTCCTCGGTTGAGTGTAAGCCAGTGTTGGAAATTAGAATGACCTGAGTTGACACTTGTGACACTGCCGCCAAGACGTACGAAAACTTTTATTACGAAAATAATTTATTAGGACATTGGCATTTGGTCCGTTTACTTTTGCGTTCTAGTTCCACATTGTGTTTATGCTGGGCTTCGCTCTCGTGTGTACTGACTCGGCTTGGGGGTGAAGTAAGTAACACTCATCATGAATCGATGAATGAACGAAACTTTCGACGACTTTCTCCACTGCACTCTCTCGTATTTCTTGGCGGTTGCTCTGTTTGGCTTGTAATATTTGCTTTTTAATACCATACACACATGAAAATCAGGAAGAAAGTCGGCTCAGGAAATGAAAGCGTAAAGTTGGCTTTGACTGGGACAGCCGAGCCGTACAGAAGAAGTTTGCGCGATACTTTAGCAGGGTTGAGCCACTGTGCCGGACAAATAAAAGGAAAAGTTTATTCATGGCGAATGAAATCAAGAATTATTGCGAAAGTCGAGCATCGTGCATTGTCCTATAAAGAAGCTGACGCCAGTGCAGACGCTTTTGCTGTTACAGCCGCCAGGCCATGAAGTGGCATCGGCCCATTTGCAATTGGTCAACCTATAAACTAAATGAAGACATGAGATTTAATTTTGCAATGAAATAAAGCTTCGGCCACTTCAGTCGGCTTGCATTTAAAGACGGGCTTTTCCAACATGAGAAATGTGAAAGGCGAATTTGCGAAAAGTAGCGAGCATGAGCCATGCAACTGTGAATGTGACCAAGTTTATTGTCGTCGCTATAATTATGACGTATTATTTCAAGCAGGGCATAAAACTGCATCCTTCTCGTGCTCGTGTTCTGCATGCCGTGTCACATGCTTACGAGAAAGCGTCAGTTGGCGATTTGACAATCTTCGCAAACTCTCGGAGTGAAATCTTGCAATTTCATGAAAAATTCGATCGTAAAATGGATTCGTCATAAAAACGTAGCATAAGAAAAGTTCCCCCGACGAATTATCGACGAGTTGTAATGGATAAAAGACATGACTGCACTTTATCGTTCATGATTCGCCGCTCAGGATTAATAAAAATGGTTGTCACTCAGTTGCTACACCACGGTGGCAAGGCTGCTGGCAACCCATTGCACCCCAACATGTATCTTCTAGCGTATATCCGAAGACGCTATTGCGACTTCCTGAAAATCCCGAGACGGAAATATAAACCCGGTCACCGCGGAGGATTCAGGCATGCACGTAATCGTCAACTATCAACGGCCTGCATCACATGAGTAACAATTTTCTGGAAAATGAAAATCTTTCGCGCTGCGCGGAGGTTGTTGACCCAAATAAGAAATAAATTATGGGCTTAGAAGGGTGAAAATAGAATCTTACACTGCGCTTCGAGTTCCAGGAATAATGAAAGTCATTTGCGTATTCATTCTCGTATGCTCCGGGTATCGGGTGTTTATTTACGCGCATTTCGCATATTCGACACGCTTTCGTTTGTGTGGTGACTGATTTCTTCCGATGAAGTCTGGCATGAACTGGCATGCGCTCGTACTTCTCAGCTATTGTGCAAACAGAAATTCAATTTGGCAGCCAGAATAATAGGCCAATATGCACACTAGTAGCATGGAAATCGACATCAGTTCGTTCTGAAATGTACACCACTTGCATGAAAAATGGCCGGGCAATGGGCTGTTCTGCTAAACAGCAGTGTTTATAAGTTTATCGAGTCCATTGTCCTCCGATTGCAAGCTAACAACCTTCGCTTCTCCAGTGCGTCAGGCAATTCTGTCTGCTATTGCAGGAATTGGACGAAAACCGGAAATCGTTGCACTGTCAGCCGAGATGATTCATCATTGTCAACGATTCCTCGATTTCAGGCGCTCCTTCTCGCAGTGGGCTGCAGCTGAGACGCGATGAGAGCTTTGTTGAACAGAAACACAAAAGAACTAATAACAATAGTCCAGCTTATAACCCCGCGAATAATAGAAGGCATTCATATTTTTGGGCGCAATTCACGCGTAGTAGATTATGAATTTCAAAGGTTGTAATTAATTCCCTGTGAATATTCACGAAGGAGGCCACGGCAAAGACTTTATTGAAGTTGCACACATTTGTCGTGCTTAAACTGTGGTTGGCAGACATATGACTTATGGTTATGCAAACCCTAAAGTGTCAAACCCTGACGAAAACCGAGATCACAGCGGAGTCTCCAGAATTCGAGTTTGCTTAGTGCTGTTGACACGATGTGCGGTTTGCGAATGGCAGGGGACAGCCACTCGTGTTCCTAAAAAGGTTTCTTCAACTCGGTGACATGGCATGACATAACACGGTGCGGTGTATGGGGCGGTGAAATAGGAATGGAAGTGGGCAGTTCCATTTCAACTCTCACTGCGATGTGTAACTTTTGCAATAACTTTCAACTCTACGCTTTTGTGGCTGGTGGAGGCCGTTGTCGTTTCTTTTTTGCGAACATAAATCCTTTCTTATTTTAGGGCCTTTCATGAATTTCGCAATATTTATTCAATAAAATGCAGCGCAAACACAGCCATCAGATGGAAAAGCGGGCCAGTAAGATAGGCAGTAAATTCTACCACCAAGGAAGTTCGCCTGCAACTTTCTCGGCTCACTAACGGAGTTAATAGCCGTTATCATATCATACGACGAAGTTGTCAAAATGAAATTGTGCCGTACATTGACGGCGAGTTGGTTGCAAGATGCAAATATCCAGCTTTTATGTGTTTACGAGTATTGAAGTCTACAAGAGTCCGAGGAACGACTTTAAATTACGAATTTTCATAAATCGACGATTTCTCACTCGTAAAATGTGCTAAGGATTTGCATGCTTGAAAATGGGCGATTTTGCTTCCCCGTTTAATCGCTCTTGTTGCCATCCGGTCCACCTGACAGACAATCACTCATTGTTGAAGATGAGCTGATGGGAAGCACGTTACTCACAGAACCATATAATTTGATATTTTGCATTCATTTGTCGCAATAAAAGCTTGCTCGTGTATTTAATGGCCAGCTTTATGACCGTATTGAATTGTTGAAAGAGGTAAATGTAAAAGCGTCAGACGAAAGGAAACTGTACACAGCAAGCGAATTACGAACATAAAATCTCTAAAATTGCAAATTTTGTCAGTTCGTTGATACCTGATTCATCTCAACTTTCAAAATGTTCGAAGCCGTGCAAGCTACAAAAGTACCGAACCAAAATCTGCTCACTATTTTTAATCCATAGCGAGTTCAAAATTTCACTTATCAGTGGGCATTACTCAAAATGTCAACGCTGGCATTATTTCCGAGGTGCAATCTTGTTTAGAGATCTCACTCGCGTTGCAATCCATGACTTGACACGGAGACATGTTGCATGTGTTTTTGTAAGCAACAAGCGCTGAATCTGTGCCAAGTTGCTTCAACCGAAATAGCTAATCGCAGCCTAACATCGGTAGCATCTCATCTGCGTTAACGGACCCCATGAATGGAATTTCATGGCAATGGAGACGAGTACCTGAAGCTGGCTCTGAGGTTGAATTGTCGATGAATAATACCAGAACCAGAATGTAATTCCTTGAAGAGTGATGATGATTATGAGATTCTCTACTGTACTCCCTTTCCACCCGACTACTTCTCATGCGCAATCTCCTACCCATGCTGGGCAGGCGCAGGGTCGATGATTGACTCTTAAAATTTTGTACCTCATGGAATAAAGAAATATGCCGCTTACAGACTCTTTTTGGATCTGCTTAGCGCCACGCTTGACGTTTCTTGAATAAATCTGCGTATCATTTCTTATGAACTCACTGCGCCGTTCAAAGTTCCTGTGACATGTGCTTTAGTAGAAAGTGAGACTATTGATTAATCGCACGATAAGGCGACTAACCTCAGTCGAGCTATTACTTACATTAGCACTGAGCTCTTGCATCGTGCCTTCATGCGTGAATCACAACATAATAAAATATGCATATTGAGTCGGACAATGCCCGCTTTATACTTCAGCTGTGAACACATGACGACTTTCTCCAGAAGAAACGTAAGAGTGCAAGAGGCTACTGCTAAAGGGGTGAGTACCCCTCGGAAATGGAGCACAATGAGTTTGCCTACCTCACACGCAACGCAGTTACAAACTATGCACGAAGGCGTGTGTGCAGGAAGGTGCACTGCATTCCACGCATTGATCAACGTCATGGGCGTAATGCTGGGCGAGTTCAGTTCAAGATTTCTAATGCATCGAATGAGAAAGTCATATGGAGACGGGCATAGGCTTATTTTCTGTGGAGTTAAATCGATGCATATAGTTTCAAATACTGAGTCAATTTTTATGATCAAATCTTAACAAACCAACAAACGGGACACCAATTATTAAATCAAATAAAAATTCGTGCACAAGATTTATTTCCCGCAATATACTTTGATATGTGTAGGATATTTCAAGGCACACGTACTCAATAAATATGATAATAGAATATAATTTCGCAGGATCAACAATTCCATGCTTTTTCTATCTTACAGATTTCGTAATCGATTGTCATATATCAATCACCATAATAATCTACTAATTTACTAGGCGTTAGGATTTTGTAAGTATTGTCAAATTTTCTTTTTTAATATCATTGGTCAGAGTTCACAGCTTGGCAGAAACAGCCTTCTCAATTTGTGTCTGGAATTGGCGCAGCTTCATGGCGAGGCCCATGTTCCCCTTGATCTTGAGCTTCTGCTGAAAGAAAGCTTTCTGGGCGTTGAGCTTCCCGGACATCAAATCGAGGAGGTCCACGTCGTCCATAATTAACTCGACATCTGGCTTAGCTTCAGTACAAATAAATTCATTTTAGTATCAGCTGGGATAGAAAGAATTCGACAGATTCACTGACATACCTGTTCCATTGAATTCAACCTTTCCATTTCCGTTCTTCACATCCACGATCCAGGTTGCTCCCTTGCCGTCAGGCCCGCCATTCACCTGTCACGTCATCAAATTGAAACTAATGTGGCGGTTGTACATGTCAGCATTGATGCTATTTGTTGAACTACCTTGAAAGCGTAAATCCCATTTATTTGCTTTACTAAATTAGCGCCATCGGTTTCAAGCACAGCATTGAGCATTTTGAAGACTGGAGCACATTTGAATCCATCACCCTCCGATTCAACCGCGACAGTCATATCGGCAGCTGATGTGTGGCTGTAATATGAGTTTTTTTAAAGAGAAACTGTCCATCAAAAGCTCTGAAGATATCACGTATTGAAACCTACAATCCACGTTGGCCTGCAGCAGTGGAGGAACTAGCACCAGATACGGCGGACGGGAAGCCCAATTGATAGAGTCCAACTACAACGGCACCACCAAGTCCAAGATTGTGCTGCAGGGCTGTCTTGCAATTGGGAACCTGTCGTGGTCCGGCTAAACCGCGAAGCTGCCAGCAAAGCTCAGCACACTGGGCCAATCCTGCAGAATGCAAATTCGAAACTGATTAGTTAAAGACTGAGTATATGAACACAGAATTTGACCATGCCTCACACCCGTAAAAATTTAAAAACTTAATAAATTAGCTAGTTTGGCCTTTATTTTGAGATGGGACGCTGATTTAATACGCAAAAGATGCAAACGCCGACTAGGTTCAGGGTTCAAAGGACTAACCTGTACGTGAGTCGACTCATTTGTTGTTGATATCACAGTGTTTATTTCTAAACTCTGAACTTTGACACTATTCTTGAATTCTCGTGAAGAGCTCAACTTACAAACTGATTCTCGTGCGTCGAACTGAAACTCAGTTGAAGAATCTCTCCGCTCTAAATGCACAATGATTTTATCTGAGCCAGCATTCAGTTCATAATTCATAAGTGCTTCAATTAGCAGCACATGTATGAGATTCTTTCAACGATATTTCACAAGGCACAAATGTACACACATGATTTTTTGCTCAGCAGTGTTGCCGGTGCTTATCTGTCATACTGTGCTTTTTTGCTTGCGGTGTGTGCAATGTGCTTCGGTCGCCGAGTACACAGTTAGCGTTACAGAAATGAGAACAAAATGAGAGATTGATGTTGCGAAATCGCGACGTGTGATTTCCTTCGCGCTTTAGCTTTAACTTCAAAACTTTAACGAATGTAGCAAGATTAAGTCCTCGATAGACGAAACACGACTCATTCTCACGCGCTCTTGCGAAGGAAGCGTTTAAGGTAATTTGCGTTATCCTAAGCCGCTTCTTTAGGAACAGGATGTCGTTCAATCGTACTGAGACATCTCGGTCTAGTCTGTGAGCAGCAATTAAAATTCGTTCAGAGAAAGCTGATGAATGCTGACGTAAATGGCGATTGTCTATGGCCAGAAGGCAAAACGAGACAGGATGCAGTTTAAGAACTGACCTGTAGCACCAAGTGGGTGTCCCTTCGAAATGAGCCCACCGGAGGGATTGACCACGTACTTTCCTCCGTAAGTATTGTCGCCTTTGTCGATCATTTCCCCGGCCTTGCCCACCGGACAAAGTCCAAGCGCCTCGTAAGTAATCAGTTCATTTGCCGAGAAACAGTCGTGGAGCTCAACTACTTGGACGTCATTCGGAGTACGACCTGATGCCCGGAACGCCTTTTCTGCAGCAGTCTTTGTCATATCATAGCCAACGAGTTGCTGGACGGACTTCTTTTCAAATGTGGTAGGCAAGTCGGTTGCCATTTCTAATGCCAAGATTTCCACCGCAGTTGACTCGAGGTGGTTTTGCTTAACAAAATCTTCGGAGACAACAAGCGCAGCGGCGGCTCCGTCGGAGGTTGGGCAGCATTGGAGCTTGGTCAATGGTGGCTGAATTTCCGTGGAAGAAAGAATCTCTTCCAGGGTCCGCTTGACTTGGAATTGAGAATTCCTGCCGAGCACAAACATGTTGAATTAAAGTTTCATGACTGATGTATTGATTCGCCTTACGGATTGACTGATCCATGGGCGTAATTTTTCACCGCAATCTTTCCAAAGTGCTCCAGCTTGGTTCCGTATTTTTTCATGTGCTCTGCGCCCGCATTGCCGAAGAACTGAGCAGCCATCGGCGCTGCTGTGATGCCGCACAATTCATCTAAAGCTGCACCATGTTTATCCATCGGATTTGTCTTGTTCGGAAATGCTACTCCAAGTGAGCCGCGTTCCATCTTCTCAAATCCGAGCGCCAGAACACAGTTGGCTTGCTTTCCAGCAATTAATTGCTTGGCAAGCAGCAGGGCAGTCGAACCAGTGGAACAGTTGTTGTTAACATTGTAAATTGGAATTCCAGTCATGCCGCTTGAGTAAAGTGCTCGCTGACCGCACGTGGAATCACCTAAATACAGTTACAACGATGGGAATGATTAGTGAACAAATGATCGTCATTATTGAACTGTAAATAACGTCGTGATTTGGAGCATACCGTAAACGTAACCCACACATGCTTGTTCAACCTGTCTGTAATCCAATTTCGCATCCGTAAGAGCTTTTGTGACAGCTTCGTGCGCCATTTCTGGCCAGTCTGGTCCGGTGCCGGGTTTGGTAAACTAAGTACCCCATGGAGACGTTGAATTTTCATGGCCTCGAAAATCAATGCAACGATACTATTTGCAATGCCATTACCTTGGTCATGCCAACTCCAACCACGTATACTCGTTGCAAAGCTCTGCTGGCCATGTTGCCCAAAATTTCAATTTCGCCTAGTTACCTGAAAATCAGAACCACATGTGAGTTAAAAGCATTGAAGACGTAAAGAAACAGCCTGGACTAAATTCGAATGACTGTTATACGCAGCTGCTTTGAATTTGCCTTGCCGCCTGGCCTCATTTTTATTTTGTAGGATTACTAACTTCTTTCAATCAGAAGCCGCAAGAACAAAAATGTTCATTGATTTTACAAATAGCCCTCGTCAAGAATCGTGTCAATGACAAACACAAGGTTACTTTGCTTATCTTAACTGAAATATATGGCATTGATCGGCCTCAGACCTGCCTAATCACAGTATTTTGATAAGAAAACGATTTTTGAAAGGACGCGCAAGAGATTGTTAAATTATTCTCTAGATAAACTGAAGGGGCCAGGGGCCAAGGCACCAAAGAAAATACACCAGTGAGCTTACTTTCGAACGATGAGTGTCGACTTGAAACTCGATATACAGGCACTGGACACCTTTAACTTTGTTTCTGCTGGACACTTGTTGAGCAACTAAATGCTCAATTAATCTCTACACACAAGGCTCCTCAATCGCAGCGTAAACGATAACAAACTTGTCGAGTTTCTGAAGTATGAAGTATGCGGTACAAAGTACAGAGTTCGAGAGAAAAATTGCACAATCCATGAGCCGGAGTCGAGAACACTCACACTAATATTATCAAGCCCAATTATAAATTTATAAAAAGTTAACCTACTGCAGCACAAAGCACAGCGCGTGTGCTATTTGCTTGCGTGTGGTACGCTCGTTTGGCTCGTTCTCACAGCTGAAAGTTTACTTTCTCATCTGTTCTGTCGTGAAAAAAAGGGAAACTTCTGCCGAGTGCGGTATAATTCCGCTTGTACGCACGCTAGCAACAAAGCAGTTTCCATGCACTATACTTTTGAAGTTGGAAATTTCCGGAGCAGGTTCACTAAAGACCTTTTCGTATTTTCGTATTGTTCATCGTTAGTTCTAAGCCGGCTTAAGACAGAAATCTCATTTTTCTCAACGGAACTGCACCTAAAATTCTTTGTATCCAGAAATGTATCAGACCATGTATGTCCGTTCAAAAGCCTGGCTTCCCGGACTTTCTCCAACACATCGTGTTCCGAGATTGAAAATTCAGTTGTGACCAATATTTTAAGGCCCGTCATAGTAATAATAAAAACGGCACATGAAATGTGTTAATGAAATTAGGGTAAGCAGGTAGAGCATGAAGCAATGTTGAATCAATCGCTGGGCAAAATCACACTCTCATTGTCAATCGCATTGTCAGGCCCCCAAAATGCACCGATCAAATTCTACACAGGCCGCGGACCAAGAAGCGGTGGATAAAGCGAATTGCTGAAACAGCAGGGTTTTTCATCTCAAGCCTTTGGTGAGCGACTGGCCTCTCAATTCATGTACAGCAAAAGCTCAAAGCTCTCTGGCTCAGAGAGTTTGAAAACTTGAATGGTGCGAGTGTCGGTCTGTAGTCGGCACCGTGTAGCATCGCAAATGCATGTGTGCTCGTCGATTGTGTTCCTCCGCAGCATTCTTACAGCGACAATGAAAAAATGCAGTGCACATTGTTGCGCTTTTGACAGCGCAGAGACAATGACACTGTCGCGTACAGTTTACGAAATCCAGAGCGAAAAATTTGCAAAGCTTTCTCCACAATTTGAATTTATGGGATGCAATTGAAGATGCAAGTTCGAAATCGAAAGGATTTGATGCAAACGAAGCGGACTGGAGCAGGATAGCCAAATCGATGACGTCCTGCTGTAGTCGACGAAGCTTGCATTCGGCTGAAAGCGCAAAGCAAAGTCGCGGAGCCGCACTGCATGGCAGTGGTGTTGGGGTTGGGGAGAGAGAACTCTTCGGTGAAAAATGACAACATTCAGCCTACTCCTTTCGTGTATTGACTAAGCGAAGCCCATTGCAAAAGAGGTTAGGTTAAAGCCTCTGTAGCTGCTGCTGCTCGCTTGCTATCAATGCTCTGGGTGCAGATGTACGTACGCTAGAGAATGGAATTATTTAATAATGTACATGATACACTCTACTGCCTACTGTGTAAAGTGAAAATAGCAAATTTCCAAACACAGTTAGTTTATAATTCAAAATATCACGAAATAAACACGAAGAGAAAGGGAAAATTCACCGTGTAATTTTATGGAAAAATTCCCCCCTTTGCGGCCCGCACACGGATCACGCACGGAAAAACCTAAAGTGCGATAAGCGAATTCAAGAGATTGTTACGGTGCCTGCGCGTATTTGTGCGAGCCTAACACGGCTAAAATTTCCCAAACAAGCACTGAAGAAATTGACATTTGGCTGACATCCTTCGTGGTTTCTCCGCGCATCAGAGACTGGAGCCCCTTGCCATTGTGCATGCCCCCGAAACCCGGTTCATGTGGCCCGTTCGAGATTGAAGCCAAGGACCCCACTCCGGCCGCTGAATTGACTGACGTGCCGCGGACGGCACAAGTGCAATAATTGTTGACGTAGAAAATATACCAGACAAGGGCCCTGTACAATGGGAGCCGAATTTGAGTGACGAGGAAGTGCTCGTGCTTAGGACGAATTATCTTCCTGTGGCCTGAATTCAAAGTTATGTGGCCATAAATACACAGCGAAGAAAACTTAAAGGTTTCGGTTTGATGGACAAAAGCAGCTGACTCATGAACGATAGAAAGCTGATTCACAACAAAGAACGCCTGTGAATTGAGAACAATCGTGACACAAATTTATTACGAATTCATGTCAAACACTTGTGAATCGAATATCTATTTCCACAAGCAGGGTTTACGGAGAAAGTTGTGGCCCGTATGCATAAAGCACTGAACCCCGAAAAAGATGGATGAAAGAGTATCTTGACGTGAGTCCGACGGCTAAGTCACGTGGTTGGTCATTGACCGGTCGGTGAAGTGCGTCTCCGTCTCTGGTCAAGAAATGTCAGTAGCAGCCTGCTGCTGCTGGAGTGCATTGTCTTGATTCAATTGTCCTTACGTGAATCCCAACCTCCAAGATGAATGGAGAAATTCCTAGCGTTCCAATCACCACTCTGGCCGGCGTGTCAAGCTTGCTTGACTGTAAGTTTTGTACAATAACCAAATAATTCACGCGTGCTAAGGTGGTGTTCACACTGTAATTGTAATATTTCTTGCAGTGCTGCCGGAAATGCCGTTGCCCTCACCGCTGCCACAAACCCTGAGTAATAAATCGTTGCTGTTCCATCCTCGTGTTGCGGAGGAAGCACAAAGACTTTTAACGATAACAGATGACAATCTTCTTCCACAATTAGTGCACTCACTAAGTCAAACCACCTCCAAACACATGTAAGCGCGTGCCAGAAGCCATGGCGCATGGAGAGACAATTAAACGCAAATGCACCGCGGGAGTTTTAATATCTTAACACTTGCTTCAATTGCAGCGACCTGAAGGATCAGTTCAACGAACAGATTCCTGTCGAGCACCAAAATGCTCCTCTCCTCCTCAGCGGTATTCTCATGCGGAAGCCGGACGTGTTTAACAGCAAGCACGGTAACTGCCAGAGCCTTATGTTCATCGACTTAATGATTAAATGAGTGGATAATAATCGTTTATTACCCTTTTAGACCACAATCCAATTGACTGGAATAGGCAGCATCATGCGGGCAGCAATAGCCAACACTCTCACAACCTGCACCACAGCACGGACAATGGCCTGACCAGTGTGAGTGTCGTGAATACGAATTCTTCGAACAGTGTTAGTGCTAGTATTAGTCACATACACGGGGACATCCCGAACCACCACAATGTCTCCGCATACGAACTGAATCATGACAGTGCGCACAACCAGCAGCAGCACGGGTTGCCGTACGGGTTGAACAGCAATGCCGGTGCCTCCAACACAAATTCCGCCAACAGTCTACACCAGCAAATGGTTGGCGGAACTGGGCAGCAGCACGGCCTGGGCCAAGGTCAGGCACAGCACTACGAAAGCAACCACGACGCCTCACACGGGATGATGTACGGCGCTGGTCTGAGCAACAACACAAATGCTCGTGGATCCTTTCCTAACGCCAACTTCCAGCAGCACGGTGGCGTGAACTCTATACCAATGTCTAACGCTAAGCAACAAGTTAATGTAGGAATTGATAGCGTAGCAGGCTCACAGCAGCACCCACACCATCGTGGACACCACGGCCAGACGCAGCAGCTTGACGTGAAGGAGGAGAATTTCTCGGGCGCTCAAGGTCACCAGCACCCCAACATGTTGTACGGCGGACTGAACAATAAGTCGAACAGTGCAAGTGTTAATAATTCGTCTAGTGCAGTGACTAATGCAAATTGTCAACAATTTAACCCCAACAGCGCCGGCCTGATTCAGCAGCAGCGTCAAAACTTCAAGAGTGATATCAACTCAAAGGTAAGGAACGAGTCTGAGATTATTCTGAGTCCATTTTCCTCATCTTAGAGAAATTTAGTACCGAGAAACATGTCATTAAGCAGAGGTGAACGATAAAAACAAAGGCAGTGATAAGGCCAAGGTCTACCGAATGAAGGGATTAAAGTGCATAGGAATGTTGTCACTCGTAATATAGGGAGAACCGGATGCAAATCATTGAAGTAGTTGATAAAAAAAAGAAAACGAATTGCCCGAGCGTAATGAACTCTTTTCAGTCACCAGTGTTCTTTGTGCTTTCACTACGTACGGCTTTCGTGCAGAAACATGAACCCTTCTGCCTGCATGTCTAATCGCTGGTTGTTTCTCGTCTGATTCTTCTTTTCTGCAATCGCTCCCTTCATTTCCTAAACGTTATGTTACGCTTTTACTTTCCCTATTCTTTGAGTTTATTCTTCCCGATTTTAAATTAGCTAAATTGCTTTACTAATGTTAATTCACCAGTATTTATTCAATCTTTCGTTAGTTTGGCCCATTGTGCCTCAACTGAAAGCTACTTTATGCTTTACGAGTCGATTCTTGGCACCTTTAGCTGGCCGCCTATTATTTCGTGGTATCGCGTTAAGTTAACTAGTTCCCTTAGACGTTAAAGTTATACTAAGCCAAAATGAGTGCAGACAAGCGCCACCGTGTCTTGAGACCCTTAGTTGATATTTCGAATAGACCCCAAGAACTTGAGCGTCAAATTACCACACGATTTTCGAACAGAAAACTTGTAGCCACTGATAAGTGTAAAACTGATCAAGGGAAAGGTTTATGCAAGAAGATGGTAAGACTTTCTTGCAACGTCTTTATCGCTGTTTAAAGAAATGTGGCTGAGAAGAGGCGAGTACTAACACTGACTATCTGAACGAACTCCTTTGTGGTGGCAGCCGTTTCAAGAGAGTCCCAAACCCCACCAGCGAGTTTACAAGGACTGTTGATCAGCTGGAACTATGGACTTTTTTCTGTTCTACAGGGTTTGTTGGTCGTAAAGCTGGACAGAAATTCAATCGACAACATGAAACAGGAAGCTCCATCCACGAAATCATTCGCCAGCTCTGCCATTAATAATCCTTCTATGCAACCGGCCGTCTCTCCCGCTAATCATACGAAGGGAGTGGTAAGAGCAGCCACAACCGGCAACAAAAATTACATCGAAGCTTCCGGTTCGGAGTCGGAGGAGGAAGATGACGACGGATTCTGGAAAGGAAAGAAGGGCAAAGGTTCCAAAACTCCGAAGAAAGAGAAAAGTAAGCTTGTGAAAAACAACATAACTTTATGTTTCAGAGGCATTTGTCATTGCTGGACTCAAACTAATTCAATTATCCTTTCCCTTCAGAGCCTAGAATTGATCTGGACTTTTCCATCGAGGGACCCGCGACTAAGAAGCGAAAATTGTCTACTAGATCGACCACTCCTCCCCACATTCCCACTGACGAAGAACTTCTCAATAATGATCTCAATCTAGCTAAGCCTAAGAAGCTAGTAGTTCGCCGTATGCTGATACCAGTTGTTGAGAAACTTCCAGACATTGGTCGTGGAGGAATCAATAACAATACCTACCAGCGATTCCTCAAGATTATGGATGTCGTGGTAGACAATATGGACTACATTGATAAGAATGAGATCGAACTGGACGAGGATGGGAACGTACCATCCGAACTTCTAATTCCAAAACATCAGTTAAACGAGTTGTGTTCAGAAGCAGCTAAGCTGAAATCCCTAGGCGCAATGGAAGCCATACCATCGGAAAAGGTGGTTAGATTATTGACCATTCTGGAAATCAATATTCGTGATGGTTCGAAAGTTACGCCTTTGGCCGACCCTGTAAGTACTTTGTGTTTTTAGTACTTAATGATTATTTCATAGCTACTGATTGGCTCATATGCAATACGTTTCTAATGTGCAGGAGGACAACGAAGAAGACAGTCGTCTTTGGCTGGACTTGACAACTGAAAGTATAAACCGAGGTGTTTTATCATCTTTGACGGCTCTGCACATTCTTACCAGCCAAAATATGCCAAAACGAGTATATCTTGAAGATTTAATAGATCGTATAGTTATCTTCTCAAAATATCAGTTACAAAACACTATCTTCCCGACGTTCGATCCGGTGTACCGAAGCGGCAAAGGTAAATATTTTAGATTTCAAGATGCCAGTTGTTACATTGCAGATAACTCAACCGAAATTTCTGCAGATGCTTTTGGATCAAGCAAGAAGAAACGGGCTCATGCCCGCGAAGTTCGTGAGAAAAACATGGTATCCTTTTACAACAAGATTCATGAGCTGGTTGGCTTGCTAGCTGAACTCCTTGAAGTACAAGTTCTAACCGACACCACCGTGCTGCATCTGTCCACGCTTGGAGTATCTCCGTTCTTCGTAGAAAGTGTATCAGAACTCCAACTGTCGGCTCTGAAGTTGGTTACTGCGGTAAGGGCTCCCTTCAATTTAACGACCAGTAATTTCGAAATGGGAATTCTTATTTATTGTACTGTAATTCTATAGATATTCACACAGTACGAGAAACATCGACGTCTGCTTTTAGACGATATTTTGGCCTCCATCGCTCGTCTTCCGAGTTCCAAGCGAAGTTTAAGAACATTCAAGCTCTCCACCGGATCCGATGAGTGTATTCAAATGTTGACAGCTTTAGTACTGCAGCTTATTCAATGTGTAACGTACCTACCTGATCGATTGGGTTTGAGGGGCAAACCAGGAAGGTCAAATTCATTCGACGGTGCTATGGCTGAATCTGAAAGGACTAAAAGCAATGTAAGTTCCAGTATGTGCCCTCCCACAAATATAGCAATTACTAATCCCCCTATCTTGTTTTCAGACTGAACGGGATGTGCAAATTGGTACTAAATTTGATACAGCTATGAGAACAGCTGCCAATTTCCTCTCCGTCTTTCTAAGTAAATGTGGTAGTAAATCCGAAGAGTGTGATTATCGAGTCCTCTTCGAAAATTTTATTCAAGATTTGCTATCAACGGTGAACAAACCAGAATGGCCAGCCTCAGAACTTCTATTGTCTTTATTGGGCACACTCCTGGTGAAAAATTTGAGCAACAAGTCCCTGGAAGTCAGTATGAGAGTTGCGTCGTTGGAATATTTAGGAGTCGCCGCATCAAGATTAAGAAAAGATGCTGTTTCAGCACACGTAAAAATGAGTACAATTGATAGGATAATTTGTGATATCAAGGCAGAAGAACAAGTGGACGAAGACCCGAAAGAGGTATTGACGTTAATTTAAAACTACTACATTACACTTAGGCATCAAGTTTAATGAGGTAATGTTTCTTTCAGGGGGATCTTGATCCCGTGGAAGCTGAGCAAGAAAAGATTACGTTTTTACAACGTGTGCTGCTAGACTATTTAGCTGTTCATGGGCAGTCCGATCCTGCTCTAATGCATGCGAGGCACTTCTACATTGCATCATGGTGGAAAAGTGCGTCCACCGATATCAGCAAATCCCTAAAGACGGGCGGTGCGTCACCAGTAAAGAAATCCCCTAAGAAGAAAAAGAAGCGACGGAGTCAGAGTTCGGAGGAGGAAGAATCGGCGGACGATTCTGATATCGAAGAAATTTCAAATGAAAATGATGGACAACATAATTCGAAATTGTTGGAGCTGGTAGAAAAACGACGAACATTCTTACTCTCAAAAATTCGACCCTTCTCAGATCCATTAAGCAATCGCAAAAGCGAAACTGTTCAAACTTATGTCGATGATCACAGCGCAGAGCTGGTGGCCAGATTTCTTGCATCTAAAAGACCGTTTTCAGCAAGTTTTGATTTCTTCCTCACAAGAGTAAGTACTGGAACGAGCTGATGTGCGGTAATATTAATTGAATTGACAAATCATCATGGGCTTCATTTTCTTACCAGATTTTGAGCGTGTCAATGGAACAAGCCGTCGCGATCAGAACAAAAGCTTTACGTTGCCTCACCATGGTTGTTGAAGCAGACGCAACTGTCCTGGCTCGAGCTGACATGCAGCTATGGGTCCGCAACTCATTCTTGGACCAATCAACGGCTGTACGAGAAGCAGCCGTAGATCTTGTTGGGAAATATGTACTTTCATGCCCTGATCTGATTGAGAAATATTATGATACGCTCTCTTTACGAATTTTGGTAAGCTCGAAATTCGAAGCTATTTTGAACTTACTTTGAGAGAATTGATAATTGAATCGTTATGCTTCATTGATGCAGGACACGGGAGTCAGTGTCAGGAAACGTGTGATTAAAATTCTTCGTGATATTTGCGTTGAATGTCCAACTTTTCCGAAGATCCCGGAAATCTGCGTGAAAATGATTAGAAGAGTTAACGATGAAGACGGAATTAGGAAACTGGTCATGGAGGTGTTTCAAAACATGTGGTTCACTCCCGTGAAGGAAGATCCTTTGGATACCACTTCGTTACTCCGAAAAGTCTCTCACATAACTGATGTGGTTGCATCTTGCGAGAAGGTGGCATTAGAATTTTTTGAGCAGCTACTTCTGAGTGTAAGTCATTTATAAGCTTGAAATTTTGAAATTAGCTCATTAGTGCTAGGTTGTGATAATATTTTCAATTTTACGATCAGCTCTTCAAACCCAAAGACGATAGAGAGGATGTAAGAGAAAAGTTGTTAAATCAAGAACCACCGAAAGCGCTGGTTACGGCTTCAGGACAAATTGTGAACTGCCTGGTGGAGCACGTATTACGAACTGAGGAAAGTTTGTCTGCGGGACAACAGGGTAGACATGCTTCCCAACGCTTCGTCGCATGCGTAGCGACACTTGTGCTGTTCGCTAAAATTCGGCCGCACTTATTGGTTTCACATGCTGGGACGTTGCAAGGGTATTTAACATTAAAGTGCCAGGTAAACATATTTCCCTCCCGCTAAATAACAACAGTCCGAAACATTAAGTTGACTGATACACTTCTATTTTCTCTTTCTCCAGAATGCATCTGAGGTTACAGCCATCTCTAACATCGCCAACGTACTTGAGCTGGTTGTGCCGTTGCTAGTTAATCCATCAGAATCTTTCCTCTCTCAACTGGAGGAAGACTGCGTCAAACTTATCTTCAAAAATGAGAAATCGGTCATTGATTCGTGCCTTGCTTGTCTTGGGGCTGTGGTTAATAAGATCACTCATAATTACAAACTCGTCCGAGATGTCTTTCGACGCTTTCATAGTACGCGCAACCACATATCAGTCCCTTTCGTGTGAAATTTAAAATTTCTCTTTATTTTTTGCTTTATTAATTTTACTGTTGTCTGTGCAGATGTGCTGTCATCGCAAATGAAAATGATCCGAGAGAACCCATCCAATCCAAAGTTGAACGAAACTCGTCCTTTACTTCGTAGAGCTGTTTACACAGTTGGGCTCTTCCTGAGATATTTTGACTTCAAAAATCCTGAAGTACACAACCCGTGGCCGGTAAGCAATTACTGACTACCTTTATATAATTCTTGCTAGCCTGTACTTACGAATGCATCCGAAATTTTGCAGAGCACCATAGTCGAGCAGATTTTCCAGGAGTTGATGTACTTGTTGGAGCAATCAGTTGACGCCACCTCAGATCTTCAATATTTCAGTTTGCAGTCAATTGGGAATTTATGCATACGCCACTATGATTTCATGCTGGGAAATGATCTAAAGCACATTTACCAACACCATCTGTCTCATACTGGCCATGACACCAAACTGAAAATTCAAACTCTTAGCAATATTCAACTTTATTTGGTCGAGGAAGAGTTGCGGATGATTAGACAAGATCAAGAATGGACAAAACATGCGAAAATGGAGAGCATCAAGGAAATGGGAGATGTCACTTCCGGCATGGCCTCAACTATAGTGCAAATTTATCTCAAGCAAATTCTGGAAGCTTTCCTTCACTCGGATCTACAAGTGAGATTGTCCGCAGTGAGGGTTATTCAACTGGTTCTACAGCAGGGTCTGGTGCATCCAATTCAGGTACGCATCTAAACTTTTGGACCTTAATGCTAAAAGTAATTTCAATTTTTCAACCTCTAAATATTTTATTTTGTTGCGTATGTAGATCGTTCCCTATTTGATTTGCATGAGCACGGACGAAGAACCAGGAATTGCTGTAACCGCCGATAAGCAATTACAAGAAATGGAGAAGAAACATCCACAGTTTCTGCAAAGCCAAGTACTCAACGGCATTCGCTTATCTCTTCACCTACAGAGGATTCTGGCAGGTTACAAAGGAAATGTTTTACCGTCTACTTCAACATCACCGATGAAAGATTATCCATCTGCTATCATCCACGATCTGCCAATCATCCGCGGGTATCGAATTCGACCAAAGGAGGCTCCCTCTGCTCTTAATGGATTCTTGTATTCGTTACTTCGTTCGACAAAGCCGCAGAGAAGGGCAATTGCTTTGCTGTTGCTGAAACAGTTTGACGAGCAGAACGTAAGCTAATCAAAACACATTTATCGTCATTCGCGTCTTATAAGTTTGCCTATATCTTCTGCACTTTTTTAAATTTAGAAAAATCAGTTGTCTGACTTGTTGTACTACGCCGACAATTTAGCGTACTTTCCATATCAAGTTGTTGACGAGCCGCTCTTCCTAATCCACCATGTCGATATTGTTATTTCTGTGGCTGGTTCAAATCTTCTGCAGTCATTCCGAGAGGTAAGATATTTGCAGGCAACGTGGTATTGGAAACTTTGCAGTCTTCTGTAACAATTTAATTTTATAGTCTCTGACACCGCTGCACCCGCCACCTGAACCTGAGCCTGCAGTCGTCCCTCAGTCTTTTCCAAATCTAAGTTCAAGTGAGTTTACAAGCGATCAAGTAGTGGATTTCACTGAAGCAAATGTGATGACCATACCAGAACCAATACCTGCGTTTGTGCCTGAGAACGTCTCATATGTCTTAAATGAATTGACTGGGGAGATAGAAGGAGTCATTCGTCCAACACCAGAAACTAGCATGATTGCACAAGGTTCAGGTCAAGAAGGAGGACCTCCAATTGAACATAACACCTTAGTACCTTTGAGTGCTGAAGTAAATCAAATTCAAACTCAGAAAGCTAAGATGGCCGACCTCTTGGAGGACGAAGAAGATGAAGACGTCGAATCTCTGCTCAGTCGACTTCCGGACAATCCGAAGAACTTGGAAGAGTTCACAATTGGCTGTCAAGGTTGCTTGTTGTTATTGATGCTGAAACAACATTTGAAGGATTCGTATGGCATCACTGATTCGTAAGTTATTTTTTGCTGCTTGCGCTAAAAAAGATAATGACAACTTTGCCATGTATTCATTTAGACGAATCAGCGCGTACTCGCCGTCCGACGCGTCGAAAGTATACGAGAGACCAGTTAATAGACGCGTGACAGCAGTTTTCGACCCAAAGTGTACAATTTCAAACTTGAAAGTACCACCCGATGCATCTACAGTTGAAAGTCGCCGTGCACTTATCGAGCAATATCTTCACGTAAGAGATGCTAGCAATAAATGTTAAGTTTCATAGTCATTAATAATGTACTTGCTTTATTTACAGTTCAAGCAGCTAATGCTAAGAATTGACCCTGAAGAAGGAGATGAAGACGGGGACGCAAAGCCAATGAAGGTAAAGGTAGATCAAACACTCTTCACGTATCCTGGCGCGCAAGGCACTCCGACTCAAGACCCGCAACAGAGTCCGCTGAAAAACAAGTCACTAAACCAATCGGTTCCACTGGGCGCCAAATATGCAAGCTCAACCAGCGGAGGCAGATCAGGAGGCTACGTCGTGGTGAATCAGCAAACGCCTCCCAGGGTAAGACGTTAGACCTATTTTCTTTGCATTTTGTAGAATTTTGCTGATTTTATTCTTTGTACTCTTCTAGGGTGAACAAAATGCAGTTGTGTCAATTCCAAAGCTAACAATTGTTCCACTTAAGTTTCCCAGCAAGAGTGGCGAGCCTGGGAAAAAGATTCACAAAATTAAGACTGATCATCACCATCATCACAAGCACAAGAAATCAAAGCATAAAAAGAAGAAGAAGTACATGGTTAGCGACGACGATGATAGTGATAACACGGACTCTGATCCTGACTTTCATATCTAAAATTTGAATGCAAAATTCATGCAAAATACGCACTACATTGCGTTGAAACTCGAACCCATGTAAGCTTTAACTTAATACATATTTGTTGATGAGTGTTATAAATGTTGGTTTTCAACAGCCAAAATCCCAAGTAGAATTTCCTCATGAAAAACTGAAACTGTAGGTCACATTGAATCTCCTTCACTTCAAAAACAATATTCTTGCGTCTTTGATTGTCTCTTCCTCAAATTGTCCCAATGTGAATCGAAATTCGCAGTTTGGAATTAGATACGAAAAATCAGAATGGAATTTAGTGATTTTAACTTATTTTATTTTGCAATCAGTTTGTACACTGTTATCTAGTCAAAACAATTTAGGGAACTGGATTTTAATTCAAAGTTTCTATTTCATCATGCATGCGGTGATGAGTGTTGTTATCAGTTATATGTTAATAATTGTTAAGTTATTTTAGTTAAATGCAAGATCCTAACCCCAACTCTTTCCTTAAATTGCTCAGTATCCATGTATTGAATATCGTACTAGTGTAGCGGTAGGCGATTAGTTGGTTGTCTAATAATAATATCTCGTGATATGATATGGATGAAACAGAGCTGGTCTCCGGATAAACTACACTTACTTACATTGTGCGTGCCGTAAAAATGAAATGGTCGTTACTTGACTCGGTAAATCCTCAACAATATTCACAAAATATACGTAAACTGACAATATGCTAGCAGATAGATTCTTTTCCAACTAAAGTATTGCGAGATGTCATTTCGTGGTGGTTGTATATTTTTCTGCACAGTCACTTTCACATGTACAAAAGTCAGTTCGCATGCAAATAGTTTCTCTATGCACGAATTAACTATTCAGGTTATTGTCTCTGTTAAGTGCATTATTTAAGCAACGCTGTATACAAATTACTTGAATTAGGCAGATTCAGGGACTCTGCTTGTGACTACGTTGCAGTATACTTGACAAAGTGCAATAATTTTGAAAATTGCGTTATATCATTGGGAATTTAATGACATGGGAATCTTTATTGGGTGTGGAAGATTCAGCCCAAGGTGATACAGTAGCTAACGCCCGAGTTTGGTCATGTCGGTTTTTGAATGAGCTTCAGGAGTATTGCAGGATTGCATATTGATGAATTTTCAGTATTTCAAAGCTTTTTTCTAAACCCTGAACAAACGTTCCATGGCCGGTGTCGCTTGGCATGTACATAAGTTGAGGTCACAAATTAACTTATGGCTTAGAATTTGGCAGTCAGGTTCAATTGTTAGAATTAGCTGGAAAGTTGTACATGGCAAAGTAAGAAGTTTTAGATCCAATAATGTATTCAGTACAGTGAGATTTATATTTTGGTTGTTACACGAAAATAGTACATTTTTTCATTGCGGGAGGTTTTCTAGCAATCTCTCCAATAATACAGCCGGCCTCCGCGGCGCCTCTACGTATAAAGATAATTTGCAACCTTCTCAGAAATGTCGGCTAGGTGAAAACTCAACATCGTACATTTGTAAATGTGTAAATCATAATTCATACATTTTACTTGTACATAGAAATTGGACCTTACAAATTTGCTAACTTGCAATGAATACTATGTGTATATTTTATACTGTCGTGTTTGCCAAATGACATTTTAATTTAGATTTCACTTTTATACACACCCATGAACCTACCACTCCTCGTAACTTATTACAACACTATTCAGGTATTATTGTAGACTAATTAACTAGGATTTAATCATCCAAGTATTCAACTTGTGTGTGAATCTGCGAATCTGCTAATTTACAGCACACATCATAATTTTTAAAATGTAGCATTCATAAGAACGCGTGCTAGCGCTAAATTATTGTCGCGAGTTAAGGGTTTGTATTGCAATGAAAATGCTATAACAACACTACTAACAAATAAACCAGATTTAAGTATCGAATTTCAATTTCATGACTTGTCTCTGGTCTCATCTTTCATTTCGCGAATTTCGAGATTGACTTTGTTCATGCATCTAACAAGACGTAAATGTGAAAGCGTACATCCACAGCATCTTCGTGCTGCTGACAGCGTTGAGGCCCGGCTCCATTCAAGTCGTATGACTCAATCGGTGAGAGGAAGCTTTAAAGGTTTCGCCGAATACAAATGAATTAAAAGTTTTTACATATTCCATAACTTTTAGTTTCGCTAAAGCATTGGGGTTTTAGTTAAATTGATATCATTTCAACGTACAATCTAGGGACCTCAAGCACTAGTCACAAATACCACCTTAGTAGTTTGTATTCAGAGAAGAGAACCAAGCAATCTCATTCAACAGTATATCACGCTTACAGTAGAATAGGACAGATTGTACAAAATGAATACGGACGAATTGGATAACTGGATTTCCTTAGTTAAAGGCTGCAAGTATCTGCCGGAAAATGATCTTAAGGTACGCAACTCTAAGCAGCTCTTAGAGGGCAAGGTGTATGGGAATTATTGTTAGTGGATGTCGACCAGCTGATTTTGTTTGTCTGCAGAAATTGTGTTTTATGGTGTGCGAAATACTGATTGAGGAAGCCAACATTGTCAACGTTTCCAGTCCTGTTACCATTTGTGGCGATATTCATGGACAAGTGAGTTTCTCACGTTGATATACAAAATGCGTAGCCAGACAGGAATTAATAGACTGCATTTGCTCGTTAATAGTTTTACGATCTCGAAGAATTGTTTCGAAAAGGAGGTGATGTGCCAGACACGCAGTACATCTTTATGGGCGATTTCGTCGATCGTGGGTACTACTCATTGGAAACGTTCACAAGACTTCTAACACTCAAAGCCAGATACCCAGATCGCATTGTTCTCCTTCGTGGCAATCATGAAACCAGGCAAATTACACAAGTGTATGGATTCTATGGTGAGGCAACCGCCTACTATGAACAATTCATTTGTCTAAATATCTTAATTTTGTTAACGCCATCACATCACATGTTTAGATGAATGCTTGAACAAGTATGGAAACGCAAATGCTTGGAAAATTTGCTGTGAAGTATTTGATCTGTTAACTATTGCAGCTGTAAGTTCTCATTAGTTTCTAATTTGACAAAGGTATATGCAATATAGTCACTAATTTCAATGTATAAATGAATCTAGCTCATCGACGACGAAATACTTTGTGTTCACGGGGGCCTGTCTCCAGAAATTAAAACCTTGGATCAAATACAAATGATTGATCGTGGCCATGAAATTCCACAAAGTGGGCCTTTCTGTGATCTGGTTTGGAGCGATCCGGACGAGAACACTTACGTCTGGGCCACCAGCCCTCGCGGAGCTGGCTACTTGTTTGGGTTCAACGTTCTGGAGCATTTCATGAAAATGAATGATCTGACTCTACTGTGCCGAGCCCACCAGTTGGTCAACGAGGGTTACAAGTATCAGTTTGATAACAAGCTCGTCACTGTCTGGTCAGCGCCCAACTACTGCTACCGGTGTGGGAACGTGGCAGCGATTCTCGAGTTTCCTGGAAACAAAGAGTCTCCAGTACCAAAAATATTTTCAGCTGTGCCAGACACTCAAAGAGTAATTCCAGTCGGTAACGCCTGTCCTTACTTCTTATAATGAACGTGTGACTAGCTTGCTTCGTACATTTACAAGCAAGTGTCATGTACGTCGATGTACAAATTTAAGTCAAGACAGTTGATTCAACATATTCAAACACATACTTAAACCTCCATTACGCCTGAAATGTTCTGATGTGCACTAAAATTAGCTACTTTACGTCTGTTTACAAATTAATAAATCATTGACAGATTCTATTCATTTGGTGTACTTTAAATGCGAAGGATTTCACGTGCTGGCCATTTCATTTCCACTGTTTTGCATGCAGAAGATCCGCTTTATCTCCGAGTAGATCAAAATTATTCAAATTATTGCCTATTGGAATAACTTTAATTAGCATCAACTGTTCAGCCCTAATCTACAACTAGATTTATTTTCAGACGCTAAGATAACATGTTACAAAAGTTCAAGCATTGGCTAGCTTGGCGATAGTTGGCTTTGGAACACCGAAACAAACACGTCCAACTTTTTTCTATTAGAACTTTTAGATTCTTAGTAAAGTTTTTAGTATTTCGGGGTTCAGTACTCTGTGCATTTTGATTACGAGTTGTCGTCTTCGTCAATTCGGATCCATCATGGAACTCAACCTGGTTAATCTCACCGGCCGGCCGGCTCTCAAAGGGATCACAGATACGACACGTAAGGAGCGCAGGTGCCATATCCTAGAGTTGGAAGACGAATTAGTAAGTTCCAGGTCTTCAAAAGATTGTTCGACAGGATTAAATTGATGCCCACTTGAAAAAAACAAGTCTGACATTTTATGTCTCACGGTGTCACATTTTTTAGATAGTAAACATCATGGAGTTTCTAAGCCTGACTGCACTCATGAACCTCGCTAATACTTGCAAGAGAATGAATTCACTATCAGCGACTCAGGTTCTTTGGGAAAGATTGGATCTTCAGGACCATTTCCTGAAGCCTGGAAAACTGGCGTACATCTTGGAAAGAAACCCGAAGTACATGCGTCTTGCGAGGGCAAAGGTAGACACTCTTTTAAATACAATGCAAATTGTGATGCCAATTGCACTCTCAGTCTCAGTGTTCATACTTTTCTGTCAACAGATCATGTCGCCCCAGTTCATGGAACTTCCGTTCCATGCGAATCAGCTCAACCTGTCTTATGTGGATTTAAGCAATGCAGAAATTTCTCACATTACATTATCCAAGTTCTTGTCCCAATGTAAAAATTTAAGGAAACTCAGCTTAGAAGGCCTGTCACTTGGAGTTGATGTATTCAAGAACGTTACGCCGAAGCTGAAAGTACTGAATTTAACCATGACGTCGAACCTGTTTATGCCCTACTTTGCGCCGTACTTACAAGAGACAAAGTAAGACATGCAAAACGGAATTACTGTTTTGGGAAATAATCAGAGGAAAAGGTTTTAATCGGTACTTGTGAACATTCAGGTTGCAAATCTTGAATGTCTGCTGGATAGAGAAAAAGTGGACAGAATACTCGTTCATGAACCTTATTCAGAGTCTCCCTAAAACACTGCTACAACTTAACATTTCTGGATACGCGAAATTCATGTCTAATTTGCGTAAGCTATCACAGTGATGGCTCCTGATCAGTGATCTTAGTGTAATGCTCATTTGAGATGTAACGCTTTTAATGTTCCAGACGTTAAGGAATTGGTTGAACGGTGTCCACTTTTGGAGAGGCTGGACATTTCGGACAACTATGGTCTTACTACAGAGTGCATACGCGACATCGCCCGTCTCAAAAATTTGCATTGTCTGGCGATGAATCGGTGCACCAAAGTCGGACTCGTTGCACTTGAACCCTTGAGGAATCTGAAAAACTTTAACTTTATTGAACTGAGTGGACTCACTATGGATACCTGCCCCGCTGAAAAACTTGAAGAATGGCTCGGCGTGTGTGTCAATCGTCATATGTTTTTAAACATCGGACGCCCTACCTCAGAATCCTATCCTGACTACATCTGGAAACGTCTCGTACACATCGACCGAGATTAGGCCAGGACCAAGTCATCTTACGTTTATTCACCTTCCATTATTTCACGACTCACCTGAGCTAACTCAATTTTCCTCGATTTGCACCAAACTACTTCAACTCCATCTTAGCCACTAGACATATACGTCTTAATTTACTGGGTGTGGTGTGAGGCGTGCAGCTCAGTCTTTATTAATTTCACTACTTTATACAACAATTCTGGAAGTAATCGAATTAAAAATCTAGTTTAATGGCATACTTGAATAAAAATATACATTAAGCAGCAAAAGCAACATGACACATTTTAACGATTTTACGTGTACAGAGTTACAAAGGTGTAACAAAACCAATAATTTAAAGTTAGTTAATTATTTAACTCAAAGCTTATTAGTCTAAATATATTGTAGATATACGGTTCGTGGTGTGGAGTTGAGTTGTCTTCATTCAGTCTTAAGCCCATCCCAAATTCCAACCAGAATATGATTTTCCGGAGAAGCGTCTGGCGGGTCCATCTTCTTGAGCCATGTTTTGTATCCAACTTCCTCCCTTCCACGACATCGGTCCGTGTCGATGAGTCTCATAGCAAGCCGTCCTTGTTCGCTTCTACCAGAAGTGCAGTGATCCGCACTGTGTGCTAGGATTCTGTAGTAATTTTTTCTTTTGTTGTAGGGGTGGTCTTCCTCCGCATCCTCGAAGGCGTAGCTTTGAGGATAGGTGACTAAAGAATTTGGCTTCATTTTGCCGTAGCAGCAGGGAGAGATGACGAAAGATGCAGCAAAATCGCAGCGATAGGATTGTTGTATGACCAAATCGGTGGATGAGCCACAAGCATGGAGTGCGCAACCGATTTCAAATTGCCCAGTGAAGTTAGTGAGGTTGCATTGAAATATTGTCACGTTTTTTAGTCCAAGTTCTTCAACCCTTTTCTGAGCTCGCCGAAGCGATTCTTCCTTGTTGTCAATCAGGTATACTTCACAATCTTCAAACATCCACGCCACAGCAATTCCCAGAAGACCACAGCCTGAGCAGAAGTCAGCGATTCGAATTGGTGTCGTGTCTTCCTCTGTTCTGGTCACTGCCGTCATTTCGTACACGAACTGAATCATTTGTATCATGTTAGCGACTTGAGCGTTCTTCCTCTTCTGCCGATTTTTGGGGAGACCACCACTTACGCCCGGAGAGACCGAGTTTGGATAATCAGCCCAATCAATCAGCGGACCCAAATTCAACTCTTCATTTGTACAGTACTCCATGATGTTATTAGGAGCAGAGAAAATTTTTATGGCTTGATTAGTCTCAATTGGAGCCGTGTACTTATTCTTGCTTCCAATGTAACGCACCATATCTCTTTGGTATAATGTTTCTTTCCGAATATCCCCGTCTGGGAGATGACCATCCACTGGAAGATTAGGGTATCCAAAGTGACGATATTTCGTGACCAAGTTAAAGCGACCAGTGAGAGGCGGCTTTCTCATGGCAACCTTGACTCTTTTTCTCCAGGCGCACACTCTAGGCAAGTGTTCTTGAATGGTAGTTTTCGTAAAAACTTCCTTCAACACCATAGTCACCGTCGGGTACAAGATTAAATCAGCTAAAGTCATTGCAGGACCTTCGACATAAGTATGCTCGATCTCTACATCTTTTGTATCTTCTTTTTGTTTTTCTGTCTTTTCCTCTTTTCTCTCTTCGGCCTCCTTCTCTTTTCGTTCTTCAGTCTCTTTCTTGGCTTCTTCGCCATTCTCCTCTTTTCGTTCTTCGGCCACTTTCTCCTGTTGTTCTCCTGCATTCTTACTTTGTTCTTCAGTCTCTTTCTCTTTTCCTTCGTCATTCCTCTTCCCTTTTCGTTCTTCTGTTTCCATGGCCTCCTCTTTTCTCTCTTCTACCTCCTCGGGCTCCGTCTGTGTCTTTTCTTCTGTCTCCATGACCTCCTTCTTTTTTCGTTCTTCATCTTTCTTCTCGGTCTCCTTCACTTTTCGTTCTTCAGTCTCCTTGGTCTCCGTCTCTTTCTTCTTTCTTTCTCCAGTCTCTCTTACCTTTCGCTTATCAGACTTCACAGCTACATTTTTCTGCTCTCGTATTTTCTTGGAGATGTTGTGAACCTTCGGCGGTTGTGCCAAATGATACTCGAATCGGAGCAAATCTTCTGGTATCGGGATGCTTCCCTGTGCTTCGCCATCTTCTCGATCATCTGCCAGTTGTTTAAGACTGGTGCTTAATGATTTTACCATTCGCACCGGAATGTCTTCTTCGCAGAATTTTGTAAACACTGAAGACTCGGCGCATGCTTGGAGACATGCTTCGCGAAACCCCAACAACGGCTTAAGCTTATTCGTCATATGACCATTCTGAGACCACGTGTGAAGCATTGCTGAAGAATACTTGAAGAGGAATCTGGTACACGAGGCAAGTCCAGACACAAAATGTTTTCTATCCGGAATGTAAATGCATGGAAATTTGCAATTTGCGCCAGTGTCCGATATAGTTGGGTAATCGGTGAGCAAATTAGTTGCGTACTTGACAAACCCATCATCCAAAGCCAGCTCGGTAAGATCGGTACCGTCGCCACGTTCACGTACAATCAATTTGCGATCTCGTCGCACGCATTGAACTTCAATCCAATTTTTAAGATCGTATGCCTCATAAATGAAGAGAATCGTTGCAGTTTGTACGTCCACCAAGTGTAAGTTGTTACCGAAAGAGAAGCCAAGTTTTTTGTCCAACAAGTCATGATCGAGCACTTTGTCCAGTTTCATGCACCGAGCGTCTTCGTAGAATGTCTGGACGTACAAAATTGGCTTGCCCTTAATACTGGTGTAGTATTGGTGTCTGCTTCCATCGTGGTACTCCTTGGACATGACTTTCTTCTGTTCTCGCTTACTTGTTCCAAGGAAAGCTTTACTAGGTTCGCTGCTTTTAGGTTCGGCAGGAGTCGTGACCAACACGCTTTCCTGAAATTAGAGGGAAGAGAGCATTAAAAGCACTGAGAGCCATAGTGGTCTTTATTTCCTTAATTTGTGGAACCTACCCCTGGTTCAAATTGTAGATCCATATTGAAAGTAGAGAAACTTCGGTCAGTCTTGCTCCTTCTTCTGTCAAGTGTGCACAAGTTAACCGATATGGTTTGAGTCCTTTTCTCTACAATTCAAGAATACACGATTAACGAACATGAACACGTGGATAGAGTAGTAGTTAGTAGTCGCATGTTTATAATTAATCAAGTACAAAATATTTACTAAATTAATCGAATCAACTCACCCTTCGATCACTCTGACCGAACTGCTTTCAGTTGATTTATTTAAACAATCAGTACCAGCTTGAATTTAAATCACAGGTTGTTTAAACTTAACAAGAAGTTCCAGCTTGCAAAGGTACTCAAGCAGCTTCGAACTACGACCTGAGCCGAAAACTCACGACAAATGCAAAAAGATGATCTATTCCATTCCATTTTTATATTAGCTGAAAAACCGCTTCATGTACACAGAAAAGACGCATTGTGCCTTTGTCCACTGTACACGTTGCGTCGATCTGGCAGAAGCGTTGCTACGATGCTGATTAGCCACAGCATTCAGGATTCTGAATGCAATTCTATAATGATGGATAAAAATACTCCTTTGCGTCAGTTTGATCAGTCAGGAGTAAATTTGAGTAATTTTCAGTGTCATGCATGTCTACACATAAAATATTGGCTAGAATAAAAAAAAACACGATTTAATAATCATATTAAATGACCTCATATAGGATTTGGTGGGAAACAGTGCTCGCACTGATGATCACTTGAGTGTCTATTGCTCATCCAGAACTCATCGACATTGTTGTGACTCGTAGTGGTTTTGTGACGCCAATTAATTGTGGTTTCCATTCCCTTGGCTCGTGCTCGGCATAACCCGCTTTGTACAAGAATTTTGAGACTTGCATCGTCCATAATCGGCGAGCAGATCGTTCGTGTCTAACTGATCAGCGGAAACTGTGTGTGGGTTAAATCCAGACCATACCTGTCGTATTTTCCTTCATGATTATGAGAACCGCTTGGACGTCCATCGGAGCCATTATTATAGAGTATATGGATGCTCAAGCGAAGGTCTCCGAAATCCCAGGCATCAATTACGGAGTTATTGTAGAATAATTATGACAGACGAACGAAAACGTTGATGAAATGGACACAGCTTTGCTTGTATAAATTCCCTGATTAGCGAATTAAGTGCTTGCTGTCTGATTCTTTAACGACTCGACAGGCTTATCTTGAAGTCAC